>VOPJ01000118.1:0-197201 GCA_014673585.1 Semibalanus balanoides
GTCCTGCAGCTCCGTCTCGGGGTAGGAACTGGTGTTCTGTTTGCCATATGTCTGACAATCGTTAACTTACGTTAAAGCTATATCGACTGTTGCTTGAAAACTCGCATTTACGTTACGTTGCACAAGTCAGACTCATACAAAAGCTATATCGACTGTAGGTTGTAAGCTCGCATTTACGGTACGTTACACATGTCAGACTTAAACAAAAGCTATATCGACTGTAGCTTGTAAGCTCGCATTTACGTTACGTTACATAAGTCGTAGGCTTGCGTTAAAGCTACGTCGACTGTAGCTGGTAAGCTCGCATTTTCGTTACGTTGCATATATTAGAGGCCATACACACAAGAGACAGGGACCCAACGACTAATCGGCAAGTGAACGCAATAGGGTCCCTAAAGCTATATGAAGGTGCTCCTCTAGGCCCAAGGACAGGTCAAAATTTTGCGCAAGTGGATCGTGGGATCGAGGCATCATTGTTGTCATCATCATTGGATCGAGGCATCATTGTTGGCGTTTATGTGCATATTATCTATATTCACATAAGCGCCTAGTTTAACGCACTTGGTATAGTTTGGTTTGTGATTCACTTACGCGATTTTGAGTGAATTTGTCTTTAATTGTAGGTTTATGTACGGCGCGTTACTGAAATAGTTTGAAAATTAATTGTCATTGTTGTATATGTTTTTAAACTGTATTCTGGTGCAAAAAAGTTCCACCACGATATTTGTGCACGTTTTTTGCATAACAACAAAAGTTCAAGAATAAGCCAAATACCACACGGCGGCCGATAAATTTATCGGGGGGGCGGGGGGGGTCGCGAGGTCGTTGTGGGATTTTGCCCCCCGAGACAAAGGCGAGGTGGAAAATCCTTACAACGACCGATCGGGTCATTAAAGACATTATATCGGCCCAAGGTTTTGGTATTCTATTTTATCATATCGTCTACCTCCTTTTTGCAAAACTGTGTTCGTAAACATAGTTTTGGTAAAATGTATATGCCTCGGGCGGGCCGAAATCTTTGACCATATTGACTTAACATTGATCTTCTTGACGAGCTGAAAACCTTTTACCACATGCTCGCGCTAATGCTAAAAACATACTGAGACATATGATAAAGATATTTGCCTACTCTGACTGTAACCTTGTTGTGTCGCGAGAAGTGTCGTTATTACCTACTTGATGATTGTATTATAATTTATATCAGCCATGTCAGGCATCACTTGAGTATTTAAATATTGTTAACTTTGCAATGTACCTGATAAAGCCTTAAAAATGTCACAAGTGTGATACAACGTCGATAAAAATGATGAATACACGAGGAGAAATGTGGAAACTGAGGATCTGTTCAATAGCTTTGAGCTTCGCAGCATGACATGCTAAGCATGCCACTGCAACTAGAGACCTCATCAGAAGTATCGAGAGAACATCGCAAAAAATCACAAGCACTGAAGCCGCTACAGTTATTAACAACCAATGCATTGAAAACAATCTGCTTTCAAAGTAACTAATTATATATAGCTAGATATATATTACTATATATATATATATATATATACTATACTATATATATCAGTAACTATACTATATGTGTGTATAAATATAATATAGTATATACATATAGTATTATATTATATATATTATATATGGTATTATATATTATATATACACTAATATTATTAATATATATATATAATATATATATAAAGGGGAGACCCAAGTGCCAATTGCGCACCGTGTGTATAACTGACGCCCTCCCACGGCTAGAAATAATTACAGAATAAAAAGTACTAGTGATGGCTAAAAAGGATTGCCCATCTCCTTGCCTCCTTTCCTTTGCCGGTGGCAGTCGTCGGAGTTAAAACTGCATGATCTCTGTCAGACTAGAAATAATTGAAAACTGAAGTTTCTTAACGACGATTCGACAATTTGCTCACCTTTGTAACCCGGCAGTCACTGGGTTATTTCCTGTCAACACGAGTCACTGGAGAGTGGGGGGTGGCTTTTTTTAAGACCCCCCCTTGTATGTGTCAGAATCCAATCAGACGATCGCACTGAACCAGAACGGCAATCGATAGCCCAGGAAAACTTCATCGACGTAAAATAAGTGTGTTTCCCTAGAGGTCAGTGGTGACGTCACAGGTCAGGTCAAAGGTCAAAATTTACAGACAAAATTGTATGGACCATATGTTCCATTCAAAGCAATTGGTTGCAACTATGATCACCCACATTGCTCTCAAATGTATGAAATTCATCCAGAATGAGCTGATCGGGGATTTTTGGAAAAAATGTAAAAGTCAAGGTCAAGTCACATAAGGTCACTATGCCAAAAGTTTATACGAAAGTCATGCAACACATGTTGTACATACTATTTTACGTGTAGGACACGAAATTGATACTCATTTTAACCACCTGATTCTAAGGTACGTTGACTGAAAAGGTCTAAGTAGAAGCAGTCAAAGGTCATGTCACAAAAGGTCAAAATTTGGAAATGATTAAATACAAGTAAATAAATTAAATTTTCCAGACCGGTTTGTCTCAAGAAATACAGTGCTGCTCTTATTTGTTCTGTATCTGCGTCAAAAAAGGACAAAAATGAAAATTTCAAAATTTGACGTCAGCGATGTTACCCATACTAGATGTATCACTCAGTCAAAAATACAGAATCATTTTGAAATTTGTATTGGTTGTTGAATATGTTAATAGTTTTTACATATATTCCGGTTTTCTGAATATCTTAAAAAATGATTTTGTGGTCGTTTAAAAAAAAATGGAAATTTTTGGTTGTAAAAAAAAAACAGCTTTTTTTCAAAAAATCTGAGATAGCCACATTTGTACCCTTGACATTATTCTATCTCTCATTTTTTTCGGATTCCATTTTGCTCCTATTCACATGAGATAGTACCATCGTACCCTACTTCCTAAAGTTGAAGCTGACTTTTGGCGTGGTTTGTCAAAATCGTGGTGTAGTGACGTCCACTAACTTGGCTTTATCTCAAAAATATTCATGACGAAATTAAAACTAAAAATATGCAAAGTGTGTGAAAAGATTGCGCGCGTCTAGTTACTAAAGTTTTGGCGTTGAAGCTGCATTGTTTTCGTTATATATTTTAGTTATTCCTCAGGGGGGGCTTAAAAAAAGCCCCCCAGTGGACTCGCGGGTTTAATAGGTTTGAGATAACTCCTGCTGTCTTTCATTAACTTTGTTTTTTCAGCTTCAGGAGTCAATTCTTACTCGTTTAGATGCGCTATGACTAAAACGTGGTTGAACTGTGGCGTAGGAGGCCAAGTTGATTCTGAAAAGTGCATATTTTCAAATGCGTCCTGGGTAAAAGCGCCCCCGGGCGCAATTGGACCCGTGTGGGCGCATTTGGATGACGTAATAAACATGTGGTGCTGCCATTGAAATAGTGTATAGGTACACAATCATAATTAATTATGCATTATGCGGTACCGTCGATACATTTTTATACTGCCAACAAGTATTTTTAAGCCATTTTTAAAATCAGCTCATTAAATCTTCAAGTTGACCACTAATTTTATCCTTTCAGCCATTCACTACCCATTCCAGACACGTTAGCCAGTGATTTTCGCAAAGGGAGGGGTGGGCACCTCGAAGAGGCCTATTTCGATGCGGTTTGCAAATTAGTAATCATTCTCCGAGGTGGGAAAAGCCGTCTATTCTCCGATCGTTGAAAGGGGCCAAGAACGGAATGATACAGGTGTCTGCTCCCTCCCGTACCAGTGATCGGGCCAATTTGGCATGTTCATGGGCGATTCTAACCGGTCTGGTCAAGGGCCTCTACGACCTGCACAGGGGCCCTTTTATCTTCTCAGGGGCCTTCAAGTCTGCTCAGAGCTCCTTTTGACCTGGTAAGGAACTGTACTGGCTGCTTTTTCGCCCTACTGACATGCTCAGGTGCCCCTCAAACCTGTCCTTTGAACTGCCCAGGGGCCCTCTGTGCTTGCTAGGTGCCATTCGGACGTGTTCAGGAGGGCTCTATACCTGCTCAGGAAGTCAGTTTTGGCTTTCCAGGGGACCCTCTAACACGCACAGGGCTTACTTTAAACGTCCAAGGGGACCTCATGGTCCTTCCAAACAAGAGCCATGTTGTTACCCTTACACGGGCCTCGAAGTGCTGCTTGAATCATCTAAAGACCACTCTCGGCTTCGGACTCTTAAAGAACCCTTTATTTATATAAACCGCTCTTTCGCGAGTCTCTCGGCCCTTTTTCTGCCCGCTCTGTGCGCTCACCGATAAAAGGGGCCCGCCGGCCTCCAGGGAGGGCGGGGGGCCTCCGCCGCCCCCGCTTGGATACATGCCTGTACCCAATTCACTGTACGTCAAATTAACTATTACACATAAACTTCGCTTAATTAACTGATTTGCTTAGGCAAACAATCTTTTTTGGCTGATTATTGCATAAACATCCTTATTTTGCAATTCCACTAGCGAAGGCTTGCGTTTTACACAGGCGCATTTGAATTTAATTGCACCATACTGTGGGCGCAATTAACGAACGTTTTCGATTATTGCGCCCTTCGCAACCTTTTCGAAAAAGGCTTGTGTCTTGCATATCGTACACAAAATGTCGCGTAACAACATCACAAAATATAGGAAAATTATCCAAGAATGCTATGTGAAACTCACAAACTCATGACTCTTTCGGTTTACTCTTTCGGTTTCCGAGGAACAGCCGATTTCCCTTACATGGCGGCAATATGGGGCCCACTCTCCTAATATATATATATAATATGATATAATATATATAATTATATATAATATATATATACATATATATATATATTATAGTATAATATATATATATAATATAATATATATATATATATGATTATATATATATATATATATATATATATATATATAGTTTGTGTAAACTGGGAAGCAGATTGTTAGAGATACAAGTTTGATTTGAACAACACCGAAAGTGTCGTATTTGTTATCTTTTTGTTCAGGCTTTCAATGTTTCGTATGATCTTCTTGTTTCCGCACTATACATATATATATTATATATAATATATTATTATATTATATATATATATGCAGTATGCATACTGACCGGCTCGCTTGGGCAGTGTGCAATATCTGCCCGGGTAATGTATAGTTACGGTCCGTATGCAACTCGGCCCGTTTTGCATACTGCCCGTGCAGATGATAACTACCGGTCAGCATTTGGTACGGCGAACACTATACAGACACGTTTTCAAATATACATTTGCATGTGATTGTATTAATACTTACTTAACGAATTAACGATGAGGCATCAGGGGTGTTATAATTCCTATGCAACTGGTGTGGGGGTTTCAGCTTTCCAACTGGGGATTCATCCCCAAGCTCAACTTTGATAAGAAAGTCGTCAAATCCGGGAAGAAATATGTATTTTGTGGACTTTGATGGGTATTTTAATGTTTTTTCAGCTCAGCCACCACCCTTTTTTTTTCTGGAGAAAACTACGGCCCTGTAAGGCGTAGTGCTTAGGTCAGGCTATTGCTAGGTCAGGCAGGTGCAGGAGTCCGTGAATGTATATGTCGATAATCTAATTATTCACAGTGGCTACTTACGAAAGCGATTAATTGCGTATTACATCTGAGAGTTTTATTCACCCATTTTATAAACAAATACTTCTTACGCAAATGCTTTTGGCTTTCCATATTTCTTTTCATAGATAATGCTAGGAGGCATTACACAACTAAGATGCTCTTCAAAGCATACAGGCACTAGGTTACTTACATTTTACAGTTTGTCTTTGTTAATCTTTGTATCTTTTGGAACATGCACAGTGTTTCTTTTTTTAGCAACAATCATATCAGGAAAAAGTGTTGAACTACTGAGGTGTTGAAACTATTTTCACAAGGTCATATTTGGTTGCATGGCGACATCATACTGATTTAGCATCTCTACATGACATTAAGGAAAGTGATGCTGTATCACCAACGCAAGCCACTATTTCATTATTATGAAAGACTTCTGAGCTGTCCGGACCATTATGTACTGCTTGCTGTGTGCGTTGTATTTTTGCGTGCCCACGTAGAGAGTAAATACTGATTATATTATTATAAATATTATTTTGAAAGTTACTTATGACTTGCAAACTGGTAATTAATTAAGGCAGCCGGTTGTCGCTGCGGGATTTGGCACGCCTGGCCTGGGAGGCAGTGGCTAGGTTGTGTGGAAATGTGTGTGGCGGAAAGCATGCTGCGGCCGATTCAAATGCGTCAGAGGTGGTAGGAACTTTTTATCAAGGTGCCACAAGAGTACTGGGTGCAACAATAAAAAAAAAATGTTTTGCCCCACATAAACGAGACCCTCTTTATAATACCGGGTAAAAACAAATATTTCCCTTTACTGGCATAGCAGAGAAAACATTCAATGATACTAATTAGTTGTATCAATATCGTTTACCAAATTTTGGTAACCGAAAAAAATGTTGACCGATTTGGATCGGTCGGTCAGGCTATTACATTTTTTGACACTTTTCGGGTCAGCAATTCTTAAAACAAGCTCACTTTTTGTCACATTTTTTATGCTTTACAAGCCAGCCAGCAAATTAATGCTAAATTTGCTCGAAATGTGCAATCAACTAATGCAAATTTACTTAATGGAAACACATTATTATTTCTACCAAGATTGATAGAATGCTCACAAGAGGTAAGTGAGGTCCTTTTAAAATAAGTATTATATGCATATACAAATAACATATCACATTACACTATCACCCACTACAATGTCAAAAAAACGGTCAATTTTTTTGACATTTTCAACTTTAACCAAAATCGGTCGGATTTAGTCAGCCAAAACTGTTCCTGTTTGTTATTGATTGGTATAGTCAGGACATTTGCAAAAATACTTCACTGAGTACTAATTAAGTTGCAACTTTCAGCTTTCGGCATTAGTTCCATAGTTCAATACAATACAATTTCGCAGAGTAATAAACACACAGTTTGTAAAAGGTACATAACTGTTGAGTGACACAAGTGACTTAACAGAGCAGACAATAGCTCAACAGTATGGAGGTAGATGCAGAAAAGCGAATAGACTGTATTTACTGTATTTCAACTGATACACACAATACCACACGATTCCTAATACAAATTATTGTGCAGTTTTTATAAAGGATGTTTCCACTCCCTAGCTCAGGGTGGCTGGGATATTTCAAATCACAAACACACTTGGCGCCTTTTCTCCCCATCGCGCTGCTCCCGTCGACGGCCAGCACACAGGCATCGGGCCAGCACCGGTTCAGCCTCCGGATCGCGACTGAGCAGTTTGTCGGGCTCTTTGAGGGCTTGGGCTTGCATGTCCTCATATAACGCCCTGTAGACTGCCAGCGGATTTTGGCGCGGTTGTGTAGTGCTGGTTGGCGTTACAGGCCCGTCGAGGTTGAGTAGGTCGTTCAGGATCTCTTTGGCTGAAGGCATCGGTGTTTGACTATGCGGCTGGTTTGTGGTCAAGTTGGTCAGTTGGTTGGTCGGGGTACTCGCTCACGCTCTGTAAGCTGTTGTCACAGGCCGCCGTGTCTCGAAGCCTCGCTTAAAATTGCCGCTGGCGGCCGCCAGTTGCAGAGATGTGCTGTTGCCGCCGTACCACTGCGATGGACACGCGCTGAAACAGAAACTTACTCTAGTCTCCACCTGTCGCAGGTCTCCCGGAGTATGCGCGACCAAGTTCTTCAAGAAGAAAAGAGTTAATTGGCCAAAACACAACCACAAGGTTTCGACGGCGACGCGGGCTGAACGGTAACTGCGTCGAGCTCGGCGTAGCGTCGTCGCTTGCGCCCTTCCGCAGCGGTGGCAGTGGCACCAGCATGAGCTGCAGACGCGCTGCTGACCGAGGCGGCATAATTGTCTGCGCATGTGGCATCCCACAAGAGGCACTTGCCCTCGGCGAAGGGAAAGGTGGTCATTCCGTCCGGTCGTCTGCCGTCGCCACTGTCCAGTCCCGGTGGCCCCAGCACAGAAGGCATGCCAGCGCTCAGGAGCGCGCGCTTGATGACGTCATTTAGAGCGGCGTGGCGCGGTAGACGACCCGCGCTCAGCTGGCACGACAGAGCGTGCAGACCTCGAGCATTCATCAGTGCTCCGCATCGGCAGCGATGTGGAGCGCAGAAGTCAGCGCCAACTCGCAGGGCGACAGCGGTGCGCAGAGTGCCGTGGTCCAGCAGCATGCCAATACTCGACACTGGAAAGGCGTTCAGCCTGGCGCTGGAGTGTGCGCTGCGCTGGCAGCGCGGAAGTCGGGCCCTGTCGGATGATTGACTGGAACAGGGTCGAGGAGCTGATTGGCCAACAACGGTTGGCCGCAGCTTCCCACGTATTCTGGTGATGCTGTTTAGTGGCTTCAGGCGGCCGGACACCAGTTACCCGCCACCAGTCCTCGAGGAGACCAGTCTCCAGACGCCCCAGACTCTCTGCACTGTGCGCGCTGATGTCAATGGTGAGAGAGCGTGCAGATTTGAGGAAGGCCAGGTAGGCTGGTAGGGCCAGATCAGACACTTTTCGGACACCGAGACCACCCAGACGTGCCGGTAGAGTCGCTTGCCGCCAGAAGTTGCCATGCAGGTCAACGTTGGTGATGATGACGGCACCGCGACGGACGACCTCGTCGATTCTAGCTAGCAGAGAAGGATGTTTGTACGCGGGAGCGCTGCGCAGAAGGTACAGCAACCTTGGTGCTGAGACGTAGTTCTTAAGTAAGAAAAAGGCATGGTGTGCCTCTTCAAGTTTTTTGCACTCGCTGCACGAGCCGGCTCACCATCTACTCCCCACTCAGCAGCTGCTCCCGTACTTGTTCGGCGCAGATTGGAGATCCCATTAGCTACATGCTGTGGACGTCAGTCTCACGGACGTCCGGCAACATAGTCCGCAGAGTTTCCATGGCGGTGTTGCGCCAATAGGACGCGTCTGCTCCCAACAGGATAGCTTCGCATTTAGTGCTATTTATCTTCAGTCCTAGCTTCTCAAGACTGGTTTTGAGGCGCTGGATGTTTCTGGTGACGAGCTCGAGCGGTCCTCCGAGGGTGGCGTCGTCCAGGTACCAGACGTAATGTCGGTGTCCGCCGTTTTTGCGACGTCATCTACTGCCAGAGAGAATGAGCGAAACTGAGCGTGTCATCCCTTGTGGTGTATGCCCAGTGCGAGACCAGATATTCTTGTTGTCAATGTTAGAGTGGGCGAGGCGCTGCTGTAGGAACTGCCACACGAGAGGGTAAGATGGCAGGAAGACGAGAACGGCACCGTTTCTAGCACTGGAATCACTCTGCACTGTGTTGAAAGCATGGCCATGTCTAGCTTTGACAACTACTTCCTGCTGGTTTGATCAGAGGTGACCGCGACGAAGCTCTTGACTGCGTATACAGCTGCTTCACATCCGGAACGCTTGGCCACTCCGAGTCTTGTGGCCGGACGATGCGCCAAATAACTCGCGGCGTTAAGGGACAATGCACACTTAAACATTGGATTTTGGTTAGGATAGCCATTTTGCGTTGCTGGCAAATGCAATTATGAGTTATGTATAAGTTAAAACACATCACTGAAGTCAAATCACAGAGACATTCGGAGTTTGTTTTGACATCTGTAAGAATCCCAGTCCCAGTGTATTTGAACGGGGACTCCTAATCAGATGTTGTCGTGCATACTCTTTACAATATAATTACAGCACTTGATTTTACCTTTGGCGATACATTAGCCATCAATAAGATAGTCATATTTGCGCAGGTGAAGGTTTTCTTTATTCCCAAAAATTCCTCATATTACGATATCAGCCCAAATATTAAAACGTATTTTGTTATATGAACTGAGCATTTATTTGTGAGAAAAAATGTATATCGTGTTCCGCGAGCATTACTCTATTAAGCACCACAAACGGCGTAATTTGGAACATTTTTAGGGAAAAGTGCAATGTCCCTTTAACTGGCTTGGCTGGAGGTTCTCAGCCCGACCGGCCATGCTGGGGGGTCTATTAAAACGCCCCCCCCCTCTGCATTTTTCACGAATCAATAATGCATCGAGACGCGCAAGACGGGCAATCGAAGCTTCAGCCGAGAGATCACTTCTTAAGATAGCTTCGAATTTTATTAAATAAGGTTATTATGTCAGTCACAGTTAAGGTTCCCAGGTCAAATGGAAGTTATTCTTAGTTTTTGAGCATAGCTTCCCATCAGCCGATTATTTGAGAGAAAATCGCACAAGTTCCTTCAATGTATAGTGCATCTCTCGTAATTAACAAAAGTGGGAAGTCAGCAAGGTATGGTCAAGGTCAGGTCAATCAGGTACTAATTGCCAGAGATCATGCGACAATGTTTTTTCGGTTATTTACAAAATATCGACTATATTCAGCCATTTCAGATTACCCGATATAACGTTCAAGGTCAGGTATAAGAGGCAAATTTGAAATATATAATGTAATAAAACTGATTAATATAATCCAGTTTTGTCTCAGCAAACAGGGTGGGGTCGCATTATTTATGTATTGGTCGATAAGCTCCAAGTACTTTCAAGTGACACGTCACGAAGGATAATCTTCATACTTGGAGAACAATCAGTGATAGGCAAAAATAGGGAATGGACTTTTTAAATAACGGTTTGGTCATGTAAGATATGGGTTTCTTACATATGCTTCCGTTTTATTTAATGATGATCTTTGTCACAGAGGCATTAAAAAAAGTTTTTTGGGGTCGCATAAAAATTCAAATACCAAGATTGCCATTTTCTACCTTTGCAATTTGACATATCTTTTGCCTTAACAATTTACCATTTTGCTTAACCGACGACACTTGCAGGGGTCTGATTCCTGCCCCCCTCCCCCTAGGTTTTTCAGGGATGGGTAGCGCAAAAACGGCCGGCGCGCGCGCCGCCAAGTTTTGTTACACCTGTTTGGATCAATTACACACATTTGGAGAAGTTTTGACTCTGAGCGTATCTTCAGTCAGTCACAAGTCATGTCAAGTGACCTCACTCCACAACACATTGGTTTGGAAAATCGCTCAGAGCGCACGTCCATCACAACTTCTTCATGCTCGAGCTGATTACTGACTTCCAGAAATACATTTACAAACGTGCTCTACCTTTTCTCCTGTCAAGTACTTTGCATTTTTTTTACAACGCAGTCCAATGACTTCTGCAGAGCTGTCAAAGACCACTGAAGAGCAGGACAAGATCGCTGAGGAGCTGCAGGACGCAGGTGGTGACCTCAGTGCTGGATCGGCAGGTAGAGCACATCTCCCTCCACGTCACAGCCGTGGGTGTGGTAGGACGTGTGGTCGTCGCCTCAGTGCTGGATCGGCAGGTAGAGCACATCTCCCCCCACGTCACAGCCGTGGGTGTGGTAGGACGTGTGGTCGTCGCCTTAGTGCTGGATCGGCAGGTAGAGCACATCTCCCTCCACGTCACAGCCGTGGGTGTGGTAGGATGTGCCGTCGTCATCGATGTAGCAGTCGACCGGGCTGATGGTGCGGTTAAAGCACACCTGCAGCTCCGAGAGGATGTACCTGTGAAGCAAAGTCATGTGACAGTTTATCACCGAAAAAATACAGTTTTTTACAAAAGCGTCTCGTGTTTTACACATGCCACAGCTCTGAGTCGTCACTAGACTGTGTTGGGTTCGTTGTGGATCATAGTCGCAGCTCTGCGGGCCGGCCGGTCCCGTGGGGCGGAATCCGGCGACTCTACACCACCCGGGGCGGTCGGCCGGTGACCGAGGCTGGGCCACGGAGTCACGGGGATAGTCGTTGGCGAGCACGCGGTCGAGACTCGATTGGGGTGAGCGATGCGCGTTCAAAGTGTGACATTAGCCGAGCCCGTTCCCGTTCGGCTAGGCTAGCTTTTGGCTGGCTTGTTCGGCCGAGACGTGGCCATAGAGCGGCTCCTAGCATTGGTCAGTAGCTTCTTGAGGTATGTATGTACAGCCTGTTCAATATGTATCTTCCCTTTTTAGTTTCTAGAAGTCTTGTAATTTCACTTCTGTGTACACAAAGGACTGATAGAAGGTAACATGTAGTAGCTACCCAGGTAGGTACTACATGTTCCTTTACATGTTTCTTACAAAAGGGAACATGTGGTACCTACCTAGGTAGGTACTAAATGTTCCTTTATATCAGTCCTTTGTGTACGCAGAAGTGAAATAAGATGATTTTTAAAAACTCAAAAATGGGAAGCTAAAAATTAGACAGACTGTACATCTGCTCCCAATATCTGTAGTAAAACGTCCATGGAAACTGTACCCAAAGACTAACAAGGTCTTCCGGCATGGTAAAGTTGGCAATTTCATTATACTATTGGTAGCAATATCTACAGATGAACAATTCCTGGGTATTTGGTAATGGTGTCGTTCTGTGACCGAAAAGTGTCCAAAAAGTGTCCACAAATTTATAAACCTAACCGACCGTTTACAAAATCGGTCACATTTTTTCGGTAACACCAAATCGGTCACTTTTTTCGGTGACAAAATTTTTGGTTAGCGCTACACAATTGTGACCGTCTCGGCAAGCGGTCAATTAGGTTTATGCATTTTTTGACACTTTTTGGACACTTTTGGTCTTAGAACGACACCAATAGTATTTGGTGGCCATAAATATTGCAACAAATAAATTAAAATGTAGATTGCGTCTCAGTACAAGGCCCGATAACTCTCGAAACCTCGCAGTGACCGACACAAACCAGGCATCCCGCTAGATCACCCACCTGTCCGGGTCGGAGAGGAACTGGCAGTTGACGTTGAACCGGTAGTAGAACGTGTCGTCGAGCACCGTCAGGATGGCAGCCAGGCTCTGAGGCTCAGAGTTGGGGCCGATTCCAGCGTTTGCCAAGATCTGGTGGGGGATAGAGTGATCTTAGTAGGGACGCTGAATTTCCTGTCAGCTGCTGAGCAAACAAACACAATGTTCATCAGGCCTGTTAAATAATGGTTCGGCGCCGAAGTAAAAGCTGTCAGCAGCATTGATGTTATTGCAACAAAATGATTTGTTAAAAGCAGACTTCATCGGATCAAGTTGCTGCCCAATGGTAAACAAATATATAAGACAGCAAATGGATTGACCAAAGACCCGATTATATGTGATGCTGCGACATACACTCGACAGTTCGTAGAAAGGTGCACTCGTAAGAATAACATCTGAATGAAATGCTTCAAGGAAATCAGACTCCAAAAAACATCTTCCAATGATACACGAATCAGTAATGCACACCGCTTGTGTTAAAGGGACTGTCCCACCTTAACATAAGATTGGAGTTGTGATAGTCATTTTGCGTGCTTGTCATTGAAATTATTACGAGCGAGCGCGAAGCGCGGAGCGAGTCCTCATTGACTATCGGATTTTTCTCACATATAATGCACCCATCCGCTTGTGTTAAAGGGACTTGTTTCCACCTTAACCATAAGATTGTGAGTTTTGTATAGTCAATTTTGCCGTGCTTGTCATTGAATTATTACGAGCCGTAGCCGCGAAGTCGCAGGAGCGGACGTTTTCCCTCATTGACTATCGATTTTTTCTCACATATAAGCGGTCGAGCACCCCGGCCGGGCCCTGACCGGCGACGCTGGTCATAGCTTATATCTTTTGAACCCCGCATCCCGATTGACAGCGGTCTTCGCCATATGATAGCCCCATGCAATGACATTATGATTATTGACATGTTTTTTTCTCATGTGTATTGGTCAGCACGGCGCGTTGACACGTGCCGCGTCAGGGGTGTCCAGCAAGTATTATCCTGCTGTAGCTGAGAAACGGCTGGACCTATAAAGCTAAAAAATTTGGTGTTGTAGGCCTGGATGACTTCACCACCTTCTGGCAATGTTGCACCAGGTCAAACTTCTGGTGTCCACATCCCTTCGGCCAACTCGTGCGTACTTGTTGCACCACCTGGTTTCTTGGCCAAATATACCTGCAAAAAACATCGTTGCAATACCGGACCTTTAATCTCGGCAACCAAAAGTCGCAAGACACGGGTTTCGCAAACACAGATGCCGTAGAAGAAACGATCCGCCCGGCGTATGCACTATGGTGTCGATTTAGCTCGCGCGTGGTACGTGCATCTACATGTTTCTTACTGGCTATACAAGCGCAAATTCAATCATAGTTTTATGACGTCCTTCCAATTTAAATATTCAGTGCTCAGCAAACCCTAATGGGAACGTGAAGCGATGAAACAAACCAACGTAAACTCAATCTGTAGACTCAATGTACGTCTCTAAAAATGCATGCAAAAAATTGTGCTTTTAATGCAGTTTTTGCTGTTAAAGATCTGCCTGTAATAATTTGTATTGAACCGAATTATAAACATTTCCTTTCATTAACCGCCCCGTAAGTTTCAAAAACCAAAAGGGTCGCTAGACGGATAAAAATTGATGCCATGCTGTAAAGCGCAATAAATCCATTTAATATCCCACCAAAAATGAATTTTTGCCTACAAACATGAAGTTATAATTGCCAAAATTTAAAAATAACGCTTTAAAACCTATTTAGTTCACAAGTATTGATTTGTTCGGATCGTATTTCGGACGTGCAAAAACAACAAATAGCGAAAATATATTCACATATGCTGTTTTTTGCACAAGACGAAACTCCGTGAGCGGGTTATAAATTGAAACGTGGATTCTTATTCGGCACTAGCTTCGTCCTTCGCCGCTTTAAGGCGTATTCAAACTCGGTTTATGGTATAAGCTAAAACAAACCACACTGAGGTCGAATCACAGACAAACATTCTAGTTTGGTTTTTGGGAAAACAGGATTCACTGTACATCCGCCATGTCCCCAACTGTATTTTCGAATGGTGGCCCGAGCTGATTGTCGTAGTCCTTCTCCTCTTTAACTAACATGTTTGATTACAGTCGACTTGTTTTACCTTTGGCCATACATTAGCCATACACTAGTCCTACTTATGGCAGCGTGAAGTTTTTTTTTCCAAAAAAATCCTTCATATGACGTCAACAGCCCAAATATTAAAACTGATTTTTTTTATAAAATTGAGCACTGTTTCGTGATAAACAAATGTCATAATCGTGTTCGGCAGCATTCACTTCATATTTTGCACCACAAACGACGCACATTTGACACATTTTTTTAAGGTGGGAGTAGTCCCTTTAAAGGGACACTGCCACCTTCTCAAAAGTTCCTTCAAATGTACGCCGCTTGTGGTGCTAAATATTGAAGTAATTGCTGCTCGAACACGATTATGACACTTGTTTCTCACAAATCAGTCCTCAATTTCAATAAACAATTTAAGTTTTGAATATTTGGGCTGATGACGTCATATGAAGGAAAAAATTTTCGGGAAATAGAGAAAACCTTACACGCTGCCATATGTACGGCTAATGCATGGCCAAATGTAAAACAAGTCGACTATCATCAACATTTGAGTAACAGAGTGACGACGTTCATCCGGATCAGGGATCCCCGGTTCCAAATACACTCGGGAACTGGGGATGTTACAGATGTCAAAACCAAACTCAAATTTATTTGTGATTGGACCTCGGCTGGTTATTTTAACTTATACTAGCCGTTTTCACCATGGATTATTTTGCGCGAAATGTTTTAAAGCATTTTAGAATGTTTTAAAACGTTTTAGTAGTAGCCGCTTTCACGATGGACTAATATGCGAAAAAGATGTTTTAACACTCGCCCTACGGGAGCGTAGGGCGAGGGTTAAAACATTTATCGCTAAATAGTTCATTGTGAAGACGGCTACTATTAAAAGATTTTTTTTTAAATGTTTTAAAACATTTCGCGCAAAATAAGTGATCGTGAAAACGGCTACTATACATAATTTCAATGCCTAGCACGGAAAATGGCTATTTCAACTAAAATTTAATGTTAAGGTAGCAGAGTCCCTTGCCGCACCAACTTGCCGTACTTGCTAATGAGCGCATCAGTTGTGTACCAACTGCCAAATAATTCCCTATGGGATCCAGATGTCCTCACCTGGAAACCGTTGTAGCGTATGACCTGGGTCAGTGCTTCAGAGAAGTAACTCTCCTGGTCGGCGAACAGGCCGGATGCCACGGCGCACTTGCCGTGTCTGTTCCACTGGCTCTGCAGAGACGTGGAAAGGGGAAGACGTTAGAGAGACAATGCATAGACAAGGGCAACGGTAAGAGGTTAGAGGGTAAGAATGGAAGAATATTAGCTGATTAGGAGTGAAGCATTTTAGAAGGAGGCAAGGCACTCCAGATGGGATGTTATCCTGGCGTTGTTGTTTATTGGGCTGGAGCTTGCATCATGAAATGCCATTCGAAATGTTTTCTACATTTGTTTTCTAAGTCCACTTTATATTCATGATCAACTTCAAAGTGAGATGACATTATTGTGTCGATCTACATCTCAACTGCATTATACAACTTCAGTTTACCTGTCTGACTGTCATGTGCCAAACTTCCGATGCCGTACCGCCTCAAGGTAATGTATTTTTCCTATTTTTGGTTTATTTTAATTTGGGACGAATATACCCAAAGAAGCAGGGATAATCTGTCATTTTCTTTAAAAAAAAATATTGCAATTCTATTTGCCTAACCCTCACTGTGTTGTGGATTTCAGATCGCTCGTAGATTCGTGGATCGGTGGCCTTACCTGCCAAATCTCCTCGTTGCTGCCGTCCTCCAGCACGTTGGGCCACAGCTGCTCCATCAGGGGCACGATGGACTCCAGCTGGGTAATGTCAAACTCGTCGCCCTCGCAGTCCAGTGGGTACTCTCCCTCAAACGTGTCGGGCCTGGAGAAGACAAGACAAACACGGTAACAAAGGGATGTTTTAACACGTGGACAAATATCAAAACCTGTATGAATGTGGGTTATTGCAAAATAAAATGCATCTATACTATATATAAAAGTATTAAAAGGTAGACAAAAAATCAATGAAGGCAATACAACATTAGTGTTTTAACCATGATGAATCATGTTGTTGATAGAAATATAACATAGCAAAATAGCGCGATCTATTACGATAAATAGCAAACATTGAGTTTTCATATTTGCATTGCATTGCATTTCCATAATTGCACATATTTTGCTTTGCATCGCCATACATGCACATATTGTTTTTCAATTGTATAGACCATTCCATGTCGAGATACTAAAACATTTTCACATTTCAAATAAATCTTATCATGTAAGAACGCGTTCATCACAGGTGAACTTTGCCACCGTGAGTCTCACCAGAATCCGCGGACGGTGAAGGTGTTGACGTTTGAGGGGATGGTGCAGCCGTCATGTTGATGTTCCTCACACTCTGACTGAGGCCACACCGTGGCCAGGTTCAGAAAGTCCACCTCCACCTCTCCACAGGCACTGCGGACACAATACGCTCTGTTACAAAGAGGAAATAGACAACAGCAATGCATGCATATGGCAACCGTAACCAAGAGGGAATCTAAAAAAGAAAAAGTAAGTCTCGTTTATGAAAATACGAAATATATTTCCGGTACGAATCATTGTAAAATATGTGGCATAACATAACAGATATATAAGAGATATCTAATAGCTCAAATGTAGGTCAGGCGCTTACGTTTTTCATGCAAAAAGACATTGATCTTCATAGCATCCCTTATCATACGCCATCCCTATATCCAGTGGTGCATGCTACACAGCACACATACATCCGGTCAAACGTTATGACACCAACCTACCAGGAGGCCAACGCAAGAAGGACGCAGAAGTAGATCATGTTGGCAGCTTGACCGTTGCTAGAGGACAGAGGGACCTATCGCGATGTGACATACTTATACAGAATCGTCCCTCCTCTCTCCAGCACTGAGCCAAAGAACAGGTGATGAATTCCCAGCGCGAGAAGTCTCGGAAGTAACTGTTATGTAATGCCACCTCACATGCGTGCCAATGATAGACGTGCGTATATGCCTTACTGTATGATCGAAATTATGCCATTCTTTGGCTGAATTGAGCAATATTGACACCATTGACCATAGTTCGTCACGGGCTTACCGACCCCTAGCCTAGCACAGCACAGGCCCATGAACACCATGCTCAGGCCCAGGCCAGACCCAGTCAAATATATAATATTGAGGCCCATGTCCTGTCAGGCCCATTCAGATTAAGCATGTAATTATTTCCACATAATTTGCAATCATAATATGCAGGACCTTCTCTAAAAAATAATGCGGATCTCCAATGGCGGATCTATATGCTTCGTTTGTTTTGCTCTGTTTCGTTAGGGAGATGTTGTTGACGGGGGGGGGGGGGGGCGTCGGATCTTCTGGACAGTTCAACGCGTTCTTCTTACCGACGACTGCGGGAGATTTTAAAGCACCGCAGTTGTTGCTTGTGTGCATGTGTTGCTCAGTGATCTATGCAAGGTCATCTGAGATCATCTGAGGTCATCAGCAAGGATTTGATAATAACTCTTGATAGAATAACGATAGAGACGAACAAATGACACCACTGTGTTTTTCTCGTCTGGCCGCGTCGCCCCATATGCAACTTGACCTACCTGGCTCTTTAAATGACCTTGACCAGAGGTCAAATTTTTAATTTCACCTAGGTAACCATATGTATGGTTCAAAGCGCCTCAACGAGAACAACACGATAGTGTGAAACAATTGCTCCATTATCTTTAGATAAAACTTAATTAACGTAAACATGTTTTACCGAAAATAACATGTTTGACCTTCGATGACCCCTGGAGTCTATATTTTTTACTTGAGCTCAATTTTTATAACATTTATGTTGATTGAGTTTTTCAAAACATTTTTTGTCTCGTCTGTTCCTAGCTATCAGAGCTGCCGAGATATTTTGGGTTGTTCGAAGTGAAGTCCCAAAAATGGAAAATGTGACCTTTGATTGCCTCTGCTGACCTCAATATTGACCTGCGCTCAAATTAACCTGGCATTTGCCAATTTCCATGTCAAGAGCTCTCAAACGCCTTTTCTGTGATCTTATAGCCCCTTTAGTTTTCGAGTTAGATGGAGGGTCATTTTGACCATCTCCACCATGGCGAAGTTGTCTTGGAGACACATCGAGGCACAGCTTAAATGGACTGTCCCACCTTAACCCGCGCGGCGTAGGGGTCTCTCGCCGAACGCGCGGCGTAGGGGGGGTAAATATACCCCTCCATTATCTACCCGAATCCTAATATCGCAGCGAGCGCGCAAGGTCGGCGAATCGAAAGCTTCAATGAAACGAATCATGCATACCCGAAATTTTGTTTCATAGTTAGGTCAAATGTAAAGGTCACGGTCCAGGCTCACATGGAAAGTTCGAGTTATAATTTGAGTTATATGGATATCATACTTTAATTAAAATTCCTTTCGATTGCACTGTCAATGCACACATAAAGCCATCTATATAGGTGTGAGTACATCTATTGCATTAAGTAAAAGTGAAATTGCAATGCCAACAGTGTACAGGTCAAGGTACTAGGTCACAGTCTACTGTCACGGAGGTCAAATAGAGCCTTGGACAAATGCTATTTTATACGGGTATTTGCACGTAAGCATCGATAGACAAACAGACTCAATTTACTACTGACCCCGTCAAAGGTCAAGATCAGGTCATCTAAGGTCAAACTGAAAATCTGCGAATATTGAATTTAAACAATGCATGTTTCTAGGTTAGTTTTGTCTCATAAACACAAAAATGACATTATATAATATCTGTTATCAGGTCAAAAAATCCAAAAAAACGTTATTTTGAAAAATGGATGTCATTACTTACTTATGCTTGGAGAGCAATCAGTCAACTGAAAAAACGAAGCTTTACGTTGTGAAATTCAGATGGGTATTCATTACACTTGGTTCTCAATATAATATATATTCCGGTTTTTTAGATTACTTTTGAAATTTTCAATTTTGGGGAAAAATTTTCTGAAAAAAAAGTATTTTTTGGGAAATTTTTTGGGGGGTCAAAAAGCCCCAAAATTTCGGAAATCCGAAATCGCCATCTTGTAGAGAATTAATTTTCCTTTCTTATACAGTTTTGCGTTTGCGTTTTGCTTTAAAGCTATGTTTTCTAACGATGCATCAACATTGTATCGTTATTCAACCAAAAATGGCATGACCATGCAACGGTCATCAAAAACGTCCTTATCGTCGCCAAGTCTCAACGTTTTTTCGATGAATTTTATTTAGGTAGATCGTTTAAAATTTGATGCTGAATAAGGTACTGAACTTTTGGACGATCGTTAATCTGTTTACCGTTTTTAAGTTATTGCGGAATATACGTGAGGGGGGGTAATATTTACCCCCCTACGCCGCGCGGGTTTAACATAAGATTTGAAGTTGGAGGTAGGCCATTTTGCGTGCTTGGCATTGGAATAATGTATGGTATATAGTTAAAACAACGCACTGAGGTCGAATCAGCAGAAGAAATATTCGAGTTTGATTTTGCAATCTGTACATCTGCCAGCCCCCCAATGTATTTGAATGGTGGCCGTGAGCCGATGTCGTTAGATCTCTCTTTGCTAAAATGTTGTTTTTACATTCGACTTGTTTTTCTTTGAGGCCATACATTAAGCCATACACAGTCCTACTTATAACGCGTGAATGTTTTATTTGTTTCCCAAAAATTCCTTCATTATGATGTCATACAGCCCAATTTTTTTTAAATAATTGAGCACTGTTTGTGAGAAACAAATGTCATAATCGTAGTTCAGCAGCATTCACTTCATATTTTGCACCACAAACGACGTACATTTGACACATTTTTTGAAGTTGGGACAGTCCCTTTAAGCGTGGTAAAATATGTCATTGGTCACCCCTTCACTTGGGATTGTAGAAGCGATGCAAGTTACTGTCACTATTTAACATTAAACAAATTGAAGCAAAAGCGTCGCACTCTCATGTAGGGTAAGGCAAGAACAATCATCAACTCCGAAATAAAAAACTTTTAAATAGTGAAAAGACAATGTGTTATGAGAAATACATAATGATATTTATATAGCTTGATATAGCACTGGCGTGACGCAATCTCTCAAATTATCACAAAATCTTGAAAGTAAGCAGCAAAGTCGTAGCAGTTACACCAACATCCATTTAACAGCATACAACATATTCGTGTCCAAGAACAAACCGTACCTTGCCAATCAGTGTTCACCATGGATTGTGTGCACGCTAACATATACAGTTTTTGAAGTATCACCATTACCTACTGTTAACCAGAAAACGCGCCTCTGCCTCCCAACCGCTGCTGGAAGCTCTCCCTATGGGCGCCACATAATTTTACAGTTGAGGCGCCCTTGAACCCGAATCAACATCATGGAAATTCTCCCTGTCGCCGTTTATGGCACCATGTGTGGATACTTCGACTCTCACGCCCACGTGCCCGATGTCCCGGTTCCCACGACCACGTGCGATGTCGCGGAGGAGGGCTGGGACGATGACGCGATTCGCGGGAAGTCGACCATCAGACTCCATCGACAAGACTTGACACTGTCTCGAACCGCAGATTACGCGACAGACACAGTCGCTGATGTACCCGGAATGTCCGCGAAGACGTTCGACGCCGCCACTCAACGTTCTCTTGTCTTCTGTTGCAGTGAAGATGCAGAAGAAGCCGAGAGAACGTTGCGTGGCGGCGTCAAACGTCTCGCCGCACACTCTAGGAAGCCGTCGGCGACTGCGTCGGTCGCGTAATCTGCGGTTCGAGACAGTGTCGACTGTCAAGTCTTGTCGGCGGAGTCTGATGGTTGGATGCCCACGACGTGTCACGGCGCTGTCCCAGCCATCGTGTGCGACATCGCACGTGGTCGTGGGAACCGGGACATCNCCGTCATAGAAGTTAGAGCCGTTCCGCTGTGGATGAGGAGGGGGGTGTATAAGCGTTAGAAACTTCGGCTAACATGCGTGGTGGTGATGTTTCGGGGATTAACGGTGCCGCCCCTGCAGTGTTCATTAGGCAGTGTTGAAGTCATTAGTCGAATAACATAAGCACGCATTGCACTGGTATGACATAGCTTCATCAGTGGCGGCGAACAACCCAAATAGAAGGACCCAATTAAATGGCAAGGCCAAGCAGGCCATATGCAATAGGTATACACTATGCAGACATCACCTATTGTGATAATCATGGCGATGTCAAATTGCGAGCATCCGAACCGCTTGGGTTGCATGTAGCTACTCATTATTTGCCTGGATACTATACCACGTATCAGGGACGTAGGCAGGGGGGGCACGGGGGCCATGCCCCCCCCCTGAGCTAAATAAATTCACACTAGATAGAATGAGATTAAATCTCTGAAAGAAAGATACCCTCCCCCCCGGTACGCGGACGATTTTATGGCTGAGGGAGTCAAAATGTGTTCACACTAGATAGAATGAGATTCTTTTGCAACCCGACCCTACCTGCCCCCCTCTCCCGGTCAGCAGCATATGAACTGAGGAACAATTTTTTCCCGACAGGGTGCCTCCCCTGAGCAAAATCCTGGCTACGTGCCTGCACGGTACCCATCTTAATCTTATATCTATATTGTATGTGTAATGTGCATCATAACCTGCTGACTGACTGCTGACCTGAGCAGCACGTGTACGGCACACCGTCAAGTGGACGCCACGTGACAATAGCTGAAGGTCAAGAAGCAATTGAGCGTACAGTCTAGACCATATGTTCTGTCGACTTCATCGACACCACCTCTGTCTCTGTCTCTGTCTGTCGGTGCTGCACGCAGTGGAATATCCAATGCAATTACTATAGCCCTCGCCCCCGGTACCAGGGGTGAGGGCATAAATCGTTTCATTAGATTTCACTGCGTGCAGCACCGACAGACAGCACCGATGAAGAAGCTTGACATTGAATTAAACGGGTGCGCTTAACCAAGGCTTTATATGAATAATTTCGAAGCTAGCTTCCGGCAGACGAAAACAATCGTCGCCCCAGAGAAATAGAGAGTTTATTCGAATAGTGCACTGAAAGGACTGCTACTAGCCGTTTTCACGAAGGACTTATTCGCCGGGAGTATCGACATCGGGTGGCGTCGATGATGTGGACACAACATATGGGGTCTCGACTGTACTCTGCAGTAATTCTTTCAGGTCACATCACGTCAACGCGATATAGTTTAATTAAATACATTTTGGTTATACTCAACTACACTGCAATCCCAGGGTACAGGAATTCCGTTTGAAAAGCGCTCACTTCGATAATCGGTACGAGGTGAGCGTTGCACAATGTTCAAACATACTATCAATTCTGACATTGGTGAAATAACTCTAATTAATATAATCACAAAGCAGCAATGCCCAAGTAAGCAGTCACAAGCCCTCCCGAGCAGGTCTATAAAACCAATAAAGCGCCGTAGTTGGCGATGAACGAGCGAGCGCGAAGGAAATGTACGGTGAATTTCAACTCAATCGGGCAAGTAGTTTCTGAGATACAAAAGGTGTGCACGTGCGCACGTGAAGAGGCACCCATCCCCGACTTGTGGAAAAGTGGCGGCTGAGAGGTCACCTAAGCATCTTTACTAACTTTTACTAACTCAATTGTTGTAGCCACTTCTTGTTCACAATGTCAAAAATAGCCATATATCGCGCCGATTCAGGACAGGACATAAATTATTAATTTCATCAAACTATATGCGTACCCTTCCAACGTCAAACGTGGCTCAGCCAATCAGATTTTCGAATGCATAGTCGCGTAAAGATTACATGTATAGCCTCTGCCACGGTGTTAAGGCCCCACAATCGCTTCGACAAAAAGTCGAAATATATTGGCGCTGGAGAGCCTTTTCAGCCCACAAGAAAACTTACTAGTTAGGGGTTTTTCCAAACAGCGGCGCTACAAAACTTGCTTCTATCCCAGTTCTAAAAACCTGTTTCGAAGGTAGATAACATTTCCCTTTATAGGATGTGCTACTGCACATTGGTCATGTGGACGTTGTTGACACTTACGTCTGTAGAACATATTTGAATTTGCCATGTACTTCATTTGCCCCCAGAATCACTTTAGTGTGCTGACGGACTATTCAAAGTCGCCACTCACATACCTGGCAGTAGATTAATTTTTTCAATAGTTCGTCCACGAGCAGCTTTAGCACTAAGTAACGTTAGCTCTTAAATTACACGCTAGCATATATTCGTTAGTCTGGCCAGTGGCTGCCATTATGGTATAACATCTTCGCTACCTCTGTTTTAATAGTGCAACGGATTCGTTTTTTTAGTTTTGAAACACAAACAAATGCGACACCAACAGGAAATATATAGTAAACTAATTCACTAAAGGGTGCTCAGACATGAATTTTATTAAATCGTAACCAAATAATTCAAAGCATGCTTCTTACCGTAATAAAAATATATTTGACATTTCAAAAGAGTAGGCACACTCCCTTTAAGCCACTTCACCTTTGACACTCAGAACCGCGCTAATCTCAGAAGCAGTAGACGATAAGACAGCATTTCATATCAGCTGCGAGCGACACCTTCTACCCGGATTAGACAATTTTTTTTTATAAACCCGATTTCAAAAACGGACCTGACACGACCGACCCAGACCGACCAAGATCGACCCGACCCGATCCGATTTGGACCCGGACGAGGACCCGACCGACTGGCTTTCGCGTTTATTTTTTCTTCTCAAGAATAATTGAATATTTTAATATGCAACAGTTGTCATTTGTAACCAAATTAGTTTCAAGTGATCTGTAAAAAATATATAAAAAGAGTTAATAGTACAATAAAAAGGCTACAAATAACCATTGACCAACCATACCACGCTTATTGAGAGTTACGTAATACAAATACTTCTAGTCAAATATATTTAGCAGGCTAAACTCGGGCGGACCGTAATGGTAAAATTCGGCTGAACTTTTCTGCTTAGCGACCTGTTTCGGGCCGTTTCCATGACCGCTAAACCAGCTATCTGTTTAAACCAGTTTAAACTGCCCATGTCAATAGTCACTATCTCGGCTACCGACCCTCAATCAACGGACTTTCGAGGGCAGGGGTTGCCGCATTGCCATTAGGTCACCGCCCCCCGCCCCCCAGACGTGGCGGTATCATCGTATGAGAGATGGGAACAAAATTACTGTGCTTTTCCGCCGGTTTTGATTCGGTACGTTTTTCTTGCTATCGCTATATTGACCCATCTAGAGGCGGTTCAGCAAGCACAGCACTGGCGCAGCGCTTACATAATGCCGCATGTTGGCTTTTTTAGGACTGAGTCATAACAACGGCGCCGCGGTACTTTAAGAGTCCATTCATACACTTGTCTAAACACTAAAGCAGCAGCCTCGCGCGGCTGTGCCCGGGCGCTGTGTCGTTGTGTGGCTGAGTGTCTGGTCTGCTTGAGGACAACTTCTGTTCAATTGAGCAGTCATTAACAAGCCGTGCAATTTTATAATCAATAGCGAGGACACCCAGGATTGCGATGTATGTGAAATGATTATTGAAGGTAAATACAATACAATACGAGAGCACAGAGACTAACTGTGGCTAACTAGCTTTGAGAGCAGAGTGTAACATAGAGAGTGAGCGATAGTAACGCATTAGTTAGGCTTTCATCTGGCGAACTTGAGGTCCCAGGTCCCTGCTACTCCCAGGACCACAACCGATGGATATGTCTACATTAAAATAGCAGCAGGACGTAAGTTCCAGAAATGACGTCACAGAGCCGCCAGAGACCAGACTCCAGAGTGTTTCGGACGCGGGCGGCCAGACTCACGGTTCCCACGGCGAGCTCCGATACGACGAGCGACAACAGTCCCCATCACGACGACACGTGACCACAAGGTCACGGTGACACGTGAACACAAGGTCACGGCAGCACGTGACCACAAGGTCACGGTGACACGTGACCACAAGGTCACGGCAACACGTGAACACAAGGTCACGGTGACACGTGAACACAAGGTCACGGTGACACGTGAACACAAGGTCACGGTGACACGTGACCACAAGGTCACGGCAGCACGTGACCACAAGGTCACGGCAACACGTGAACACAAGGTCACGGCGACACGTGAACACAAGGTCACGGTCGCACTCTGACGTCAAACGAAAAACCCCAGCCGATACTTGACACAATCCACGCGACCTATGATGAACTCGAGCTTCAAATCCGACGCAAAACCCGACCGCAAACTAGGCCTTCTTTGTTTTAGACTCGCTCGGGGCGTTCTTTTTTCGCTGCGAAGTACGGCAGCGATAGGGAGTTTATGCGTGACACATGAGGAGGCGCTGCGTGTTGTCATCACGATAAGACCAGCCGGCAGGAGCAGCTAAGGCTGGGCGCAGCGGGGCGGTCAGCTGTGGGGGCCGGCAACCGTGACCAGCCGGACAGATGGCTCAGGAGCAGCGGGGGCGGACGATGAGAGATATGACTCATAGGCGACACGGCTCTGCACTGGCTCTATACTGAGTCGAGTCCACTGCTCCCCTCCCCTCCCCTCCCCGCATCCGTGTGTTACTCTGCAGCGAAACCACGTAACGCACGACCCCATCCCGCTGTCTCACGTGACCATAACAGACTGCAGCGTCAGCATGTGGAGCACAGGACAGCGCGCGACACTATACGGAGCCCCACTGGGTCACACGCCGCCGAAAACCCGTCAGCTGAGACAGCGGACAGCCACCACAGCTGTGTGTCCTACGTCGGTACCACAGAGCTCGTCTCATCACCAGGCGGCTGGTTCTGACCAGCACTCAACGGAGAGCCACCGGTCATGGTCAGCACTTGAACAGGCTAATTACAGCTCTGGCGATCACTAAACAACAGGCCGTCAGTTCTGGCCAGCACTAAAGCTATGCACCACTCTGGAGGCGCCGCCACTCCACAAGCCGCTCAGACCCGGCGTAAGATGTGAATCTGCTCGAGAGAAGCTTCGTGTCGATGGACGTATCCGTTTCAAAAGCTATCCTTGTCACCCTATACTACCAAGCTGACATGGTCTGCTATAGTCAGAATAGCTCGCTATGTAGCGGTGAAGGCATGTCAGCCGGCACAATCTCAGATTAAACCCTCTTCATAGTCAGAATAGCTCGCTATGTAGCGGTGAAGGAATGTCAGCCGGCACAATCTCAGATTAAACCCTCTTCACTGTTCCATAATCGGTTGTTGCGATACTACATAGCTACGCGCTCTTTATCCCGGCATTGACTGGGAGAGGGAGGGGGGTTACCCCCATAATAATAACTCGAGAACGATTAGTGCTATCAACTTGAAACTTTGCGTACAGTCTAGAACTCTAGACCATATGTTCTGTCCACTTCATCGACACCACCTCTGCCTGCCTCTGTCTGTCGGTGCTGCACGCAGTGGAATCCAATACAATTACTATAGCCCTCGCCCCCGATAGCAGGGGCGAGGGAATACCTAGTTTTATTAGATTTCACTGCGTGTAGCACCGACAGACAGCACCGATGGCTAATGTTGACATTGAATTAAACGGGAGCGCTTACGCTAGGCTTTTTCAGAATACTTTCATAGCTAGCCTTCGGCAAACGAAACAAACATCGCCCCAGAGAAATGAAGGGTTTATTCGAATAGTGCACTGGAAGGAGCCGTTACTAGCCGTTTTCACGGAGGATTTATTCGCCGGGCGCATCGACATCGGGTGGTGTCGATGAAGTGGACAGAACATTTGCACTACACTGTACGTAGAACAATTTTACGTCTTCTGTGCAAACATGAAGCAATTTCGTCAATACATTTTTGGAAATATAGCAAATTAGTGGCGTCACATCACACGAGTTTCAGGAAAAAAAATCAGCTCAACTTTAATAGATTGTACAAAAGTTCTATTTTGAGCAAAATGCAATAAAAAGAGTCAAAAGACAGCAAATGGCAAGAGTTACAAATAGCTATCTCAGATTTTAAAGAACAAGTTTTTGACCGCAAAATTAAAAACCTTTATTTATCAAAACATAATAAATTTATTAGAGAACGACATATCGGCAATTTCCTAACCAAATTGCAAAACAATATAATCATTTTGACTAATTTATGGCTGAGTATGAGTAACTGACTTTTTAAATGAGCAGATAAGAACAAATAAACGTCACTACTGCATTTGTAAGGCATAGCTGATCCAGAAACATGCATTTTTACATTTATTTATTTCTAATTTTGACCTCGTGACCTGACCTTGACTTCACACTAACTTTAAGCGAAATTAGGTGGTGACATGATTATCACTATCGAATAATACGTGTACAATAAGAATAACCCATAAACCATATGTCGTCCCAGTCTATGGCTTTCATCTAAGACGCCAGTACATCACACGGCATTCTAAGAATTTTAAGGCAGCTGAATCGCCGAATTTCGAGCACATCCAAGGTTGAGCATACTGTAAAGCAGTCGAATTCTGTTCACGTCGGCTTCCTTTCGGCAGCGGCCACGTTGCCAGGCTTTGCGAACTCATCTGGTACAGACATGAAGCATCTGCATATCAAAGGTCAGTCCGCCCGGGACATGTTAGTCCCTTTCAGATGCAATCCTTTGTAGCGGACAGCAGTAACACACATATCCCTCAGATCTGGATGGTGATTGACCAGCAGAGAGCAGTAGCAAGAGATTCCAACAAAGCGAGGTGTCATCTACGAATGCAAACCCAATAAAAGTCACGTGCGCCAGTCACGTGTGAGGCCCTGAGCAGGCTGAGCTATCGGGCGTCCCCACTGAATCGGTAACTCCCAGAAACCCGTGTGACTGTAGGCGTGATAACCAGCTGGCACAAAACATAGCCCGAAGCATTCGCTTTGTCTTACGTTCCTCCCTTGCTTCCTGAACGCGAGCCACGTGCTCCGCTGGTCACGTACCGACCCTGACGCGACGCGGCGCCCGGCGGTCACGTGACCCTGGCGACGCGGCGCCCGGCAGGTCACCGTTGAACGGTGACAGTCGGGGGGGGGGGGGGGGGTCGTTCCAGCGACGACAGCCCAGCAGCGGGGCTTCTCCGGTGGCCAGAGGTGACCGAGCATCAGCCGCCATATTGTTCCGATGTACCGAGCCTCGCCGGCAGCTACACGACTGGTATAGAGTTCTGACTCCTGAGTAATATTGAGGTGCGCTGTGCTCAGCTGTGTTGCTCTCGGCTCTGCTCTGTGCTGTGCTGAGCTGTGCTGAGCTGTGCTGCGCTATGTGCTGAGCTGTCCTGAGTGATACTCTGGTGAGCTGAGCCCGCAGATGGCGGAGGATGAGGACCACACAGCAGACACTCACGCTGTAGAACCAGCCCACATAACACACCTATGTGGTTACCACATGGGTTTAAGATGGGCTACGTGGGCTCAGGCGACATGATAGGCGCATCGGGTGCACCTGAACTTGTGGCTGCTCACACCAGGGACTTGACACTGGCTGGTCGACTCGTGCTGGTGGCTGGACCGTGGCTGTGGCACAGACCTGGGGTGAACATGGTGGATGACGTTGGGGGCATTGTGTGCCATGGTATGGGCCCCATGTGCGTTTTGTAGGAGGTTGGAAGGGGGGTGCTAGTCCATAGTTGTGGGGCTAACATGTGGAAACTCTCTTCCTAAAACAATGTTGGCGCCATGTGGGAAAGGTGGGCAGCCCTCATGATTACCATGTGGTTACCATGTGTCTGTGTTATGTGGGAGGACAACACAGCAGACACTTACACTGTAGAACCAGCCGAACTTGTCGAATGGGATTGAGATGTTGACCAGGTACTTGAGGACGGAGGCGGCTTCCAGCAGGGGGTCGTCGTAGCCGTCAAACAGCAGCTCCGTCACCGTCTTCGTTACGAAGATCTGCGTGTCCACGTTGTTCACCATCTCGTTGAACATCACCTTCATGAAACTGTTCATGTCCTTGATTATCGCCGCCGCCGCCTGTGCGAAGGTCGGGTGAGGTCAGGTCAGGTCAGGTCATACCAGGTCAGGTCAGGCCAGGCCATGACAGACCAAGTCAGGTCAGGTCAGGTCAGATCAGTTCAAGCGGGCTGTGTGGTCGCGATCAGTAAGCGGATCTCCAATTCGGCAAATCAAAGATCGCTGGGCGTATGGACTATGGATGAGTAAGAAATGAATCAAATAAGTCTCACATAATCTCCGTCTGATCCTACACGTTCGCTGCAATGGCCGGATGTGCGACCTCTCCTATCAAGGCCGCCAATATCGTGTGGGTGATAGGCCGAGCGTGCGTATAGGCGGGCGGCGACGTATATGGCACGCGCTGCGTGCCTCACGCGTACTTATGAGCGGCCGGTTTTATTCCCGGCGGGGACGGGGCGGGGACGGGGGCGGGGGGCGGGGGCGGGGGCGGGGCGGGGGCGGGGCGACGGCTGGGGCTGGGGCGTCGGCGGGCGGGGGCGGGGCGTGGGCGTGGGCAGGGCTGTGGGGCTGGGCGGGGGGATGGGATCTTGGGAGGCGGAACCGGGCGGAGCGAGTGGGGGTGCCGGGGGGGTATGCTGAGAAGGTGAAACGAGTTGCTGTGGAGAGGCCGTCCGGCCGGCTCTGCAGCATAGTTTCCTTTTCCTAGCACGCGGATAAGCCACCAAACGCTGTTTTACCTTGCGCGTGCTTTAAGATGGGCTGCATGGACTCACATGGGCATGGATATAACGACACTGCGAACTGGTTCATATTGCCTTCGTATATCGTGGCGTTTTCAGAGATGGGCGTAGGTGTGGTGCACGCGTTAATGAAAACATGAGCAGAGCTGCCACTGTGACGTGTGTGGTCCGTGATTATTAACATGCGTGAGAACTGTCATCGGTTCTAGAGGAGACTAGCAAGGCGAAGAAAGAACGCTTGAAGTCTTCGTCCACCGCATGACTCGGATAGGTGAAGGTTACGTGAGCAGGTTTTATTACGCGGGGTTTTCCCAGAACGAAACAAGCAAATCACACTTCTAGTTGGCTCCAGCCAGCCAAAATGTAACGTGTTGTATACGCAATCACATAACTCATCCAGGGAACCATCAGCCAAGCCAATATTGATGGTTGCGCACGGGAGGCGTTCAGTTGCCAACTGCCACCTGTTCACCCCCGGACAGGTAAGAACAATAACCGCGCGAGCAGGTCAGCCACGAGTGAACACACAGGAGTTCTCAGTGGGTTCACTCGCACTGCTAAGCGCAGGAATGCAGTGTGTGTGTCAGGTGTTAAGTTATTATGGGAATGTTAAAGTGAATGTTCCACCTTAATTTATTGAAAGTTTCAAATATACGCCGGTTTAATGTTAAAAATGTGAACATAAGTGCTGCTGAAAACGATGGTGCTGTCAGGTTGATCTGCCTGATCGAACCTTCCGTATTTCTTATGCCCCCAAGACAGACTTGTTAACTGGACTCAGAGTTTAGTAATTTAAAACGACTCACGAGTCAGACATTTTAGGATGAGTTCATTGAGTTCGAGTCGACTTCAATTTTAAAAGCTGCGACTTGAGTCAAGAGTCGAGCCGCATTCAATTTGTTTTTGAGTGACAGAATTTGAGTCTAACGGTAGAGTTGAGCAGTTCTTCGGTTGTGAGTCAGACTTGAGTCGACTCAAACAAATGTGAGTCAAATGCAACAGGGACATAGGGGCATTGGTAAATCGACTCATGAGTTTAACAAACCAATTTACCTTCACCTCCACCAGAACAAACCAATTCACACTGAATAGAATGCGATTTTTCTGACACAAGACCCTACCCCTCACTGTCAAAATCAAGTTATAATGAAACTTCTGATGAGTCAAAATGAGTCAACTCAAATGTATTTTCGAGTCGAATCTATTTGTTAAAACTGCACTTGAGTCAAGAGTCGGGTCGATTCATTTTTCATAAACAGCTCTTGAGTCAAGAGTCGAGTCAGTTCTTCGGCTGTTAAGTCAGATTTGAGTCGATTTTCTAGCGATTGTGCCTGGCTCTGGTTAAAATATCTCTGCAATTTATTCTTAATTATTGGTTCAATCAATCGTGTCGGTTACAATCTTATCTGATGCGTTTGAGCAACTTGGGTCCTTTTTAGCTCTGTCTAGTGAACTCATGTTTTTCAGCCGAGCTTCCGGTAGTTTTTCTTTCGTGCCGGACTGAGTCTGTGTTTATGACAGATTGAAAACTGCTCTTATCTGCACAATTTTTGCAAATTTATTTTCTTCCCCGCATTCAAAGTTTGTTGCAACCCGCGGAACGATGGAAGGGGAAGATAGACACCACATGGCTGGTGCGTGCGTGCGTTGCGTTGGTGCGTGCGTGCTGTGCGTGCGTGCGTGCGTGGTGCGTGGCGTGCGTCGGCGTGCGTGCGTGGCAGTGCGTTGCGTGCGTGCGTGCGTGCGGCGTTGCGTGCGTTGCGTGCGGCGCGGCGCGTGTGCGTGCGTGCGTTGCGTGTCGTTGCGTGCTTGTGGATGGTGCGTGCGTGCGTCCTTGTGTGTGTGTGTGTGTGTGTTGTGTGTGTGTGTGTGTGTTGTGTGATCGTGTGTGTGTGTGTGTGTGTGTGTCCCGGCGTAATGGCGGCTGCCTTTGACCGGCGGTCCCTCGCTGGCCCTGTCATCAGAATACCTGCGTCCGGCCCGGCTGGATGGCTGGCCCTGCGTGCGTCCCACGTTTATCACAACACACAGGCGCCCAGCTGCCCTTTCACTGCACCCGCGTTTTCGAACTGCCGTGTCTCTCCTGTATCCCTTTCACTTGGCGTCTGGCTAACCGTCCAATATTTTCCGGAGGGTCACGCTAGAGCAGCTGACCGCTCCCCTGCCTGCTACGTTGCGCGCCAATGTTTTGAACGCTACGTTGCGCGCCCATGTTTTGAATTATTGCTGCTTTCCCCGCTTTTTGCCCTTCCGACCATCTGGACAGCCTGTCCCGGCGTCCCATCCGTGACTTGTTTGTGAAGCCCCGGCGGGGTAGTAACAGGACCGTGGGGATATGGCGGGACCGTGGGGGAGATGGCGGGACCGTGGGGGAGATGGCGGGACCATGGGGAGATGGCAGGACCGTGGAGGAGATGGAGGGCCAGGTGGTCGGACTGGCGGATATCTGCACTGCAACGCTGTTCATAAATTATGTTTTAAAATGTAACATTTTGTTACAGTATCGAATGATAGCGTGTCCAATTTTGAAAGCTGAAATAGCAATTTTATATTACCAAAAATGGAATTTGGCAATTACTAAATATGTGCCTGCTACGACATGTGCCCGCTACTATACTATACAATTGCCATACATATGGGTCGCACGAACAGTTATGATCCATCACTATCTTCTGGTTTAAATGATTGACTATAAACAATTTCATAGGGCCAGGAAAAGAAGCGTGACAACGTATCTGATTTGGTTATGAAACAAAAATCGCTTTACACTAAATACCGTCGCCCGTCCGGGGCCAAGTGTAATACCGCCATAATTCCAACTGACGGTTTTCTGCATAATGGTTAATATTTGGTTCAGTGAATAAAGCGGTTCAATAAATTGTTTCATGTGTGCATTGTTATATACTCTTAAGAAGTATACTTGTTTGTTGTAAATTGATGACGGAAAAAACATATACATATTGTACCACAAGTCGAGAAACGCACTAAATAGGTCGCCGCCGTCCGCGGGCCAAAGCTTAAATAGCTACGTGTGTGTCCAATGCACTTATTTTCTAAAGCATGTGAGTTCGTCGCTATGCATCATGTTTCATATAAAATTTTTCCCAATATAGATTTCAGATGACATATTAATGCGGTAAATACATTAGTGAGTGCAATTGAGGGGAATGCAGCCTATTTATGAGTCATCAGATAAATTACACAAGGCGCTAGGCGGGTTGCTATAATTGGTCGCGCTTCGGGGACAGGGGATATTCACGTTAACAAGTAGTGTTCCACTATGCAACCTGTTACTTTATGAGTACCGAGCTACCGACCGTTATACACGGTGTGCAGCAGTAGACGCTTTATATCCAAATATTCTTCTTTTTTCAGTATGGATCAGTGTTTCTCTATGCATAAAATGTTTGAAATTGTGACTATACATACACGTTCATTTTTTGCGTTTCCGTCTCTGTTCGATCAAAGTTGGATTAACGTCATTTTTGTGTAAAAGGGACCAAGGGGTAGAGAATTCGATTGTATATCCTTCAGCGAGCTTTCAGCCAGTTTCCAGCAAGTTCCCTTCGATTATTTCCTCTCCGTTTGAATTATACGACTTCTGGTGCTCTGTACATCTAACTTAAGATGTCCTCTCTACGAATGAGATGCGGGCAACATGAGGCGTCTCGGTCCTAGGTGAAATCCGGCATAAATCATAATTTTAGTAGGAATGTTTCTATGCAAAATGTTATAAATTTATAACGTATTTTGGTCTCGTCTGTCGATTTCAAGGGATAACTTCATTTTCGTAGGAAAAGGTGAATATTTCCCTCACGAGCTTTCAGCAAGTTATTGTCCATCGAGATTCTTGGCTTGCAATTATACGACTTCTGTCCTGTATATCACCCAAACTTGCCTCTTACGAATGAAGGCAACATCAAGCGTTTCGGTCTAGGTGAAATACGCAAATCAAAACACGCGTCCACGCAGCTGATCTCATCAGCGGCCACCTCACCAGGAGCGGCACGTTCAGGCTGGTGATGTTGTCGTCCAGGAAGCCGACCGACATGTCCGGCTCGTAGTGCCACGTCTTCACCTGCATGTAGGTGATGGTGTCGTTGGCGTTCCACGACATGTTCACCTTCAGGTGCTTCTCACTGCGGGACGGCGGCAGGTTGTCAGTCAGAGTCGGCCCGCTCCAGGTGGTCACACACAGAGGAGGCACATGGTGACACACATGCAGACAGGGTGACAGGCTGACACTGACATGTGATGACATGGCGCCACATAACCTAAGTAGTTGCGGCGCTCTAAAGCCCAAGTCATCACCATCATCACATGGCGCGCAGCTTTCCCTCGCCGACGCCAAACCCGATACGGCGAAGACCACACAGGTGACTCAACTCCCAGAGAAAACAGCTCAAAACAGGTATGCGCCGACAAGTCTGCCAATTAGCCGCAGCTACCTCAGTCGGGTGACGCTACCGGTGGGACATCACCCGAGAAAGTGCTGCGTAACGGAGGATGCCGGCTGTCAGCGAGCTGACTCGGCTGACCAGGTCAACATAGCAGTCAACACCCACTGACCGGTGTCGGCCAGTTTCGCCTGTCATGATGACATGGCCATTGTTAAAGGTTGCGACCGGACGAGGACAGAGGAAACCAGTCCTTGTGACGGCAGGCGGAGTCTGCCCGCTCTGACGATCAAAGATCCCGAGAACACGACCAATTACGGATCAGAAATAACGACCATTCATGGAAACAATCCGGCTTAAAGACATGTCCCATACAATTAACCAGGATGTGCCTCGCAGCTCAAGAAGTCGGGGTGATCCAGCACTACTTGGTCGAGATTCACGAGTGGCATCGGTCAGAGGCCTATGTATCTGATGACTATGTATCTGAAGGTGCTTTTGGACAATATGGGAGGGCGCCTTCAGATGTGTATCGGAAGGTGCCTTCAGATATTTATTGAAGGACGCCTCCGAAAGTGTATTCGAGGGCGCCTTTGAAAGTATGTGGGAGGGTGCCATCGTAGATATATCGGAGTGCGCCTTTGGAGTCTCTAAGTTGTGTGGGAGGGCGCCTTCAAAGGTGCATCGGTGGGCTGGCGCCTAATGCCTATGAAGGTATGTAGGAAGACGCCTTCATATTTGCATCGGAGGGCGCCTTTGTAGGTATGTTTGAGGGCGCCTTCAGAAGTGGTATCAAAGGGCGTCTTTGAAGGCATGTTGGAAAGCGCTTTCAGAGGTTATTGGAGGTCGCCTTTGGAGCTATTTAGGAGGGCGCCTTTAGAAGGTGTATGGGAGGTCGCCTCTGAAAGTATTTGGAAGGGCGCTTTGAAGGTATGTGGAAGGGCACATTAGGAGGTATATGGGAGGGCACATTAGGAGGTATGTGGGAGAGCGCCTTCAGAGGTCGCCTATAGAGCTATGTAGAAGAGCGTCTTCATAGGTGTATCGGAGCGCGACTTACATTCAGCGAAGAGCGCTCGGCGCCCTTCGCTGAATGTGAGGCGCATTTCACGAACCGATGCGGCGCCTTCGGTGCAAGAGGGCGCCGACCATGGTGCATTGACCCCCCTTGAATACGTCCCTGGTGAACGACGACAGGCAGCTCCCTGACGCTACCGTCATGGTGCGCTGGTCAGAACAGTAGCGCGGCAGAAATGGCGTATCACCCTCCTCGCAAAGTCATGATGCTGATTTGGACTGAAAGGCGCTGCAGCAAGTCATGGTTTATATAAGACACGCCGGTTATATAAGACACGCCGGTTAAATAAGACACGCCATGGGTTATGTAGGACACGCCATGGGTTATAAAGGACACGCTATGGGTTATAAAAGACACGCCATGGGTTATATAGGACACGCCATGGGTTATGTAGGACAAGCCATGGGTTATATAGGACACGCCATGGGTTATATAGGACACGTCATGGGTTATATAAGACACGCCATGGGTTACATAAGACAAGCCATGGGTTATATAAGACACGCCATGGGTTATATAAGACACGCCATGGGTTACATAAGACAAGCCATGGGTTATATAACACACACACACACACACACACGTGCGTGATCATCGAATCTTGCAGAGCGCAACGACATAGTCAAGTATGCACTCCATTATGCTGTTAAGATTCACCTTATCAGTATCTACAGCTCTCAGACTCAAGGACGTGACCAAGACAAGGGTCGGAAAATGACACTCAACAGACAACACAGTCAAACGAAATACTTTCGAAAATAACAAGTTAAATTGTAATTGTCAGTGATCGTGCAAGAAGCGTTGTTTTTTAACAAATACTAAATACCAAATAATCTTTCCTCGTATCCACATCAAACATCTCCAAGAGCTATCATTATATTGGGTAGATTTGAGGTCACAGACTATTCTCAAACCAATCAGCCCCACCCTTTATGATTTCAATGCATGCCGCTGCGACCGAGATTCCTTTGCTCTGCTCTCAAACCTTACGTAAACGTGCTATCTCTTGCCTCTTGGAAGTAAGCGATTCGCTGTTGCACCGTCCCCAGAGATGGGAAACTATAGGTAAACACCGATAATCTGTAAAAGACGGCTGTTCTGCAAAGGGGTCATCAATAAAATATGTTGTATCCTAGCTTTCGGCAGTTGCTCTATTCATCAGCTGTATTTCGACACAAGGGCGCCGGAACCAGGAAACTTCCGAAAGAGGGGGGGGGGGCATTTCTGAAGTGGTTTCTTTTCATGCAATGCCCATAGGCGTAATGTTAAAAATATGAAAATGTTGCGGGTGCGCTGCTCCCCTGCCCCCGGTCCTAGTGTCCTTGTTTCGACATGACGATAATGACATATTGAAAGAACAGCTGCAGCAACGCGTAATGTGTACCTACGCGTTTCGTCGTTTCGACTTCAAACGCTTTTGTGTGTATTCCGATTTCCCGAACTGGTGCTAGCGAACAGCCCGAACTGGAGATAGCAAACGCGGCCGTCGACATCTTATGTTAGTTGCTTCTGGCCTGCTATTCATTATCTGTCACAAGCATGAGTGGATAATCGTCTCCAAAGTCAGGTGAGGCCAAAGGGTATCAATAATCCTACTTTTGCTATTTTTCCATAGGCTGACAAGATACAACAATACATTTGTATTAAGAAATAAATGTTTGTGTGGCTCTCACCAGCCTAAAAGTTGGTGTGGCACTGACCACACCTGCCGTGTGGCACTGGCCACACCTGCCCATGCTACATTATCTGCACATGGTCGCAAGTGTCTTGACATTTAAACATGCCAGTAAAAGACAAACGCCTAAGCAGAGCATGAGCAGTACCAACAATTACTAACACTGAACCGCTAAATGCGGGATGACTCCTTAACTAAATTGCCTTAGTAAATAATTCAATGTCGTGCTTTTACATGTGACTTTGGCTGCAATGGCGCTTTGGCAAATAGTGAAGCGCATTGTTAACGTAACGGAGTCTCCGGATGGCCGCATGACGTAACACCATGCCCGATGCGATAGCTTTGTTCAGCTCATTGTGCCGTCACGCTGGTGCTGTTCATGCACGCTTGGAGCCTTTCGGCCAGTCCAGCGTCCCTGTGCAGTGTGCAACGTTCGATGCGCAAGCAATAGCGTCAATAGCTCACCGACCACCGCCACGGCGGTAGCAGCGCCCCCGTCGAGAGGCGGTACTGACAGCCGCCGCCACGGGAACGTTCCCCACCGGCCGTCACACCGCTTCCCATCCCTTCAACGGTCCGCCGCCGCGCCCCGCGGCACCACAGCTATAAAACGGTCACTGACGCGCGAGAGAACTGTTTACCTCAGACGTTGACTCGTCTGAGGTACCGCCTCAGCCTGTCTGCAGGCCAGTCTCGGCCAGTCTGGACCTGTCTCGGCCTGTCTCGGCCTGTCTCGGCCAGTCTGGGCCAGTCTCGGCCAGTCTGGGCAAGTCTGGGCCAGTCTCGGCTAGTCTGGGCCAGTCTGGGATAGTCTGAAATAGACTCGGCCAGTCTCGGCCAGTCTAGGCAAGTCTGGGCCAGACTCGGCCAGTCTGGGCAAGTCTGGGCCAGTCTCGGCTAGTCTGGGCAAGTCTGGGCCAGTCTCGGCTAGTCTGGGCCAGTCTGGGACAGTCTGAAACAGACTCGGCTAGTCTCGGCCAGTCTAGGCAAGTCTGGGCCAGACTCGGCCAGTCTGGGCCTGTCTGGGCCAGTCTCGGCTAGTCTGGGACAGTCTCGGCCAGTCTGGGCTAGTCTCGGCCTGTCTCGGCCTGTCTCGGCCTGTATCGGCCTGTCTCGGCCTGTCTGGGGTCCATCTCAGCCCTGTCTCGGCCAGTCTCGTCATCTTAAGTCTGAGCTAGAAGTAGAGAGGCGTGAAGCGGATATCGGTCCGCCAGAAATCAGCTCAGTGCAGCGTTTGTTGGCGGGCCGGAGCCCCGGGCCGGCTGCCGATACCGCAGCGGCGCCACGGACTCGGCGTACTATCCTTAAAAGGGACACTGTCTGCTTCAAAGTAAAATTTGCTATGTTAAAGAAAACAATCCGGATTTGAAAAAGCACCATGAAAGTCCGTTTTTTTATTAGCGTCCAGTCACCCAATATCATCGTTCAAAAATTCAAGTTTTCTTCCAGCCAATTGACCTTGACGAGTCCACCACCACTACGTACCAAAATCAATGAGTTGCAGCACTTGTGCAACAATGGAAAATAGTTATAATTTTTGCTTAAGCAATTCTGTCCCAAAATTATAATGTCAGAAAACATTGCATGTCTTATTATGCCTGATTTAAGCTCAATTAATAGGCATCAAGGAAATAACGAATGCCCCGAAGAAGCAAAGATTTACCCCCGAGTTTTTTTTTTTTTTACTTTACGAAGGGATTTTGAGCTCCAACCATTGATGAAGATTTTTCCAACCGAGTTTTTTAGTATCGGATTGTTACATTGTTTTAAGTTACTCCCTGCACAGTGTTGTTTATAAATACGGCAATGTCTCAACTGAGCTGAATTTGGCGCTCAATCGCTGCCACAGAAGTGTAGAAATCGCAAACCGTTTTTATATTATTTTGAAAAATTAAATATATGATAGTTTTTTAATTGGGCTGCTTTGGTGAGCATAAGAGGACGATTAAAATAGCATTTAGTCTCTAAAACTTGTTTTAACATGTTGTTGCGATATCATCCGGAACTGGAAGAGGCAGTGTCCCTTTCACCCGCGCTTGACCGGAGTCTCAGCCGAACGCCATTGGCCGGGGGGGGGGGATATTGCCCCCTCGTTATCTCCGGAACCAATAATCGCAGCGAGACGTGCAAGGCGGCATTCGAAAGCTCTCAATGAAACGCATATAAAGCCCATTTTTCAAATTGAGGTCACACATCAGGTAAAGTCGTGTCAAAAGTCCAAATTAAAAGCATTTTAATTTATGGACTATTCTTTTCATCCCGAGCCTTTGATTTAGACCATTATCACCCAAAAAGTGCTCCCAAAGGTATAATAAACATCCTGCATGAGCAAAAATGAGATTGTTGGCAAAGGTCAAGGTCAGGTCACAAAAGATTCCTATTCGCAAAAAAAAACATGCGACACATGTTTGAAGGGTTATTTTACAATAGTATTTTTTACCTCAGCGAAAAACAAATATGAAATAGTTTCAAAACGATTTTTTAATACGTTTCGAACAGTAAATTTGGTTTCGGTCTACAGTCAATAGGAGCCGAGATAAGGGGGGGGGGGTGAAACACCCCCCAGTAGGGCGCGGAATATCCCGAGGCCCAGTAGGGCACGCGTTAAAGCGAAACTCCAAAATAAGGTGACCGGCCCAAGTCCACGGAGGCAAAAAATTGTGTTCCTCATTGCCACGAAAAGATGCCCTCCCCCAAGGAGAGAGTCCGGATCCGTCAGTGCTGCCACACTGCATTCTCCACCCATGAACGCAGCTGTTTTATCATCAAATGAGCGCACGCTGACCAAACGTCGACGAGCAGCAGGAGCGTTATATAACGCTTTCTCGCCGCGGCTTTCAGCAAGCGCGTTACATAACGCATTTTCGCCGCGGCTTTCACAGGGAGCCGAGGTGACAGCGCCCCCGACCCGCGGTGAAGCGACGAGGCGGTAAGGACCGAAGTGACAGCCCCCCGACCCGCGGTTGAAGCGACAGAGCGGTGAAGACGAAAGTGACAGCGCCCCCGACCCGCGGTGAAAGCGACGGCGGTGGAAGGACCGAGAGTACAGCGCCCCCGACCCGCGTAAGCGACAGAGCGTGTGAAGGACCAAAGTGACAGCGCCCCCGACCGCGGTGAAGCGATCACGAGCGGTTGAAGGACCGAAAATGACAGCGCCCCGACCCGCGGTGAAGCGACAGAGCGGTGAAGGACCGAAGTGACAGCGCCCCCCGACCCGCGGTGAAGCGACCAGAGCGGTGAAGGACCGAAGTGACAGCGCCCCCGACCCCGGTTGAGCAACAGAGCGGTGAAGACCGAAGTGGACAGCGCCCCCGGACCCGCGGCTGTGAAGCGGACAGAGCGTGAAGACCGAAGTGACAGCCGCCCCCGAACCCGCGGTGAAGCGACCAGAGCGGTGAAGGACCGAAGTGACAGCGCCCCGACCCGCGGTGAAGCGACAGAGCCGGTGAAGGACCGAAAAGTGACAGCGCCCCGACCCACGGTGAAGCACAGAGCGGTGAAGGACCGAAGTGACGCGCCCCCGACCCGCAGTTGAAGCGACAGAGCGGTGAAGACCGAAGTGACAGCGCCCCCCGACCCGCGGTGTGAAGCGACAGAGCGGTGAAGGCCGAAGTGACAGCGCCCCCGACCCGCAGTGAAGCGACAGAGCGGTGAAGGACTGAAGTGACAGCGCCTCGACCCGCAGTGAAGCGTCAGAGCGGTGAAGCACCTCGGTGAAGCGACAGAGCGGTGAAGGACCGAAGTGACAGCGCCCCCGACCCGCGGTGAAGCGACTCATATATGAAATATATGAAATTGAAGGAACATTAGTGGTATCTAATAATAACGCCAGCTGAATGGACGACAGACAACTGAAAATATATGACGTCATAAATCGAATGAATAAGATTGCGTGAAAAGCTTCAGGTGTCAGATGGAGCTCAAGTGTTTTGGAGTGTAAGCCCATAACGTTATCGTTGTTCGCGCAGACGGCGATGAGTTCAAACAACGACACGACTACAATCCAAGGGCCACTCACCACAGCTATCATGTCTCTCTCCACTGCAAAGGGTAGCTATCTCTCAGCTATCTCTCTCCACTGTAAAGGGCTGCTGGGATCGAGACGAGCATGACCAGCCGTCAACATCCCGCAAACACCATTGCTAGTCGACATGGAGTTTATAACGAGACAGCACCCATGTCAGACCGGACTGTCAGTTGTCGGTCGGCCCGGTGAGCCACCGGGTCTCGAGAAGCTCTGTACACAATCGACGCAGTGGTATTGCACTGCTCAGCCTCTGTTTATACAATTTAATAGTACCATCAATGACTTTCAATTTCTTTCACTTAGGGTACCTACTCTGACATGTTATGTTGGGTCTTGGTGTTCAACTTGCCAGTGTCAATGCGGCATTCCAGCTCACAGATCGACCAGGGGTGAAGTGAACAACATGATGTCACGGATTTGTATGAAGTCCTCCTCTCAAGGGTAGTCGGACACGCTGATCAAGGCGTAATGTTTATTTTTGCCTCTGGTTAGGTATTTTAAGTTACAAGTTACAACTTACAACCTGTGACGTTTTGGTGATACACACCAACAAGCTCCTTTTTACAGGCCGGGAAGAAGCCTATAGATGTGGATCACAAAATTGTCGGAGGCAATGACTACGAAACCGCTAACGAGCGACAAAAATACACATGGCGGCCGTAATCGGCTTGACCGATTACCCATGAAATTGAAAACATGAGTTCATCAAGACATGTGGCATGATGACGACGTCAAATCGACAATCGTCTGACAGTCATTTAAGGACAGTCCTTGACTAGTCAATCTCTGCTGGAATGGCCCAATTAGTTATGTTCCACTTATGTTTTTATGAGACATAATGACTCCATTCACCTTTGACCGCGTTCTAAAAAGGCACACTTAAGGTAATATCCACTACATCGAAGGTAAAATCCAATTCACTACACTAAAGGTACACCCATATCCACTGCACCAAAGACATATTAGCAACATCTGAGTCCACTGAAATCCACAACTGATTAAAACTAATCTGAATTCTGAATCCACCTCATTTTAATTCTGAGGTAATATCCGCTACATACATCTGAGATGATATTCACCATACACGTTTGAGGTAATATCCACCACATCTTGGGTAATATCCACTACATCTATTATATTCGAGGGTGTACTATGCAATCCATACATTTATCCATCCACTACATCATAAATTACTGCACTCAAGGTTTCTCATTGCTGATTAGCAGGGTCATCCTGCATCCACGCCTGGATAGTGGATACAAAGGGTCGAGCTGAGCTTGTCAATCGGCACACCGCCGCCACGATTCCGCTCCTCACCTGTACACATAAGGACCGAGCTGCTCCAGGATCGGCTTCGCCTTCTTGGCCACGACGTCATCGGCGTTCGTCACGTTCCAGAAGTAGAACTTCATGTAGATGGGTACCGGCATTGTGTGCCAAAAGCCATAACCCTCCGAATTGGTGGTAAGCTCCAGTTTCTGTCGGCAGCAGAACAGTTCAGTTCAGTTCAGGTGTGATGAGGCCTCCATAAAGATGGCTTTTCAGCCCTCTCGTCATATACAAGCAGTAAAATACCTAACTAAATACAAACATGCAAAGTGCTATCATTAAAGGTATACAATAAAAGCGATTAAAATACAAGAACAAACACTTTTAAGTACAAAAAAACATCATCAACAGACAGTCACATTTCAACTTCTATTCAGCCTTTTGCGCGGTCTCTTGCTGTTCCTGTGGACACAGCCCTATACGGAAAACTGCGTCTGGCGCGTTCGGTTTTAATTTTCGGCAGCTCTAGCTGATCTCCACAGGTGCCACGAGTTTTCTTTACAGTCACGTTCGAGCGACGCTGGACGAGATGAGCCAGCGCCGGCGGCGCGTCAGGCGAGATCAGTTTGCGAATCATGGCCACATCACGCTTCTTCAACATGCCATCGAATCTCTCCCATCCCAGAGCCTCCAGGGCAGGAGTGATATGCTCCCGGCGGGCCAGTCCAGTGATGATATGTGCTCCAAAGTTAATGGCTCTCTGTATGCGAAGCTTTTGAGTGGTAGAGCACTCAAAAGCTTCGCATACAGATATAATGGTGATACAGATCAGATAGCAGCATCAAGTCTCGGTACGTATCGGTTGCGTGCCCCTATTAGAGCATAACAACCGATTATCCAGCAGGCACGTAGCCAGGATTTTTTATCAGAGAGGGGGGGGGGGGGCGCACATCGAAAAAAATGCTCCTCAGCCTGCTGACCGGGAGGTAGGGTCGGGTTTTCGGAGAATCCCATTCTATCTAGTGTGAATATATTTTGCTCAGGGGGTGGCATGACCCCCGTGCCCCCCTTTGGCTACGTCCCTGATATCGATAACGCAAATTAATATTTTATGAGTTCGATTTACATGGAGACCATGAAGCATCGAAAAATATGAATTAATTTATGTATGCATATTTTAAATGTAAACGCCCAGCCGTGATATTGGCCCCAGTCAGGTCGAGGGCCCAGTCAAAACAGGGCCCAGTCCTGGCAAATTATTTATACGGGGCCGGTCTTGATCAGGCCCTATTGGGGCAGGGGCCCGGTGCTGGCAAAGGCATGTATCAGGGGCCCGGTCAGGCGTAGAACCCGGTTCCTGCCATATCCCATATACTCAGCCATATATCTCGTTCAGCTCATGAATCCATGTCCCCCCACCCCAACTTCAAACCTGTGACGGAGCCCTTGTATTGCATAATGTATTTACTTAATAATAATCAATCATGCATTGGTAAAGTGTTACGCATACACATTGTGAATAATTGTGAATGAATCATTCATGAGTCATTCATATTGTCATTGTGAATGAATCATCCATGAGTCATTCATGCTAGCCGTGAGTCAATGTTGAACCGCCTCACCATGTTAATGTTGAGTGAATGAATGATATTGTAGAATCATTCACAATGGCCTGGGAATCACTGCGTCAACTCATGACAAATATGAATCATTGACAAGTCTGAAGTCTGCATGCCAAACCAACATTTCGTTTTGTTTTGTAATGCAAATGTATTGGAGCCATTGTCAGGATAGGATAAATATAAAAATAGCACTAGAATACCCTTTGGCCATAGGTACCATCTTTGGAAACAATTTTCCACTCATGCATGCAGACATGTGCTCGGATCCGAAAAACGAATCCCGGATCTGATCCTTGGAGATCTGATCCGTGGGATCTGTATCCCGGATCAACTTATATCATAGCACCACCTTTACAATTTGTTGATGATGTTGTTGTTGTTGTTGATGATGATGTTGATCCACTGGGATCCTAGATCCGTCTTCAACATTGGTCGAGGGATCCGCCGGGATCCTAGATCGCAGGCACCATTTTACACTAGGATTTACTGAGATCCCAGACCCACCATTTTACAGATATGTATTTTTAGAATCCGAATTTTAAGTGAGTGTCAATATTTTCAATTCTTTGTTAATTAAATTAGCATGGGCTATGCACGACGGGGCCCATACATTTTTTGATTCGAGATACAATATTGATGCCGACCCCTTAAAAATAAGGTGCCCATAAAAAGATGACATTGGATGCTCAGGCATAAATCGTTTGGCATATAGGCGGCCTTTAAAACAGATCACACATCAACTCATTCAGAGGCGCATGGAGGGCGGAGGCGAACCAACGCAATGGCTGCCTTGGTTCCCATGCCCCGTTCCGTAACTGTCCCTGTACTGTGTTCCCGTACCCCACCCCCGTTACCGCACCCCGTTCCAATACCCCATAGTCATACACCAACCCCGTTGCCGCACCCGTGCCTGTTCCCATGACCATTCTCAATACCGTACCCGTTCCCGTTACCCCGTTCCCCGTTCCCGTTACCCGTACCCCTTCCCGTACCCCGTTCCCGTACGCCCGTTCCCCGTTCCCCGTTCCCGTACTCCGATCCCGCTACCGCACCGTACCCCGTTCCCGTATTCCCGTGTCCCCGTTCGTTACCCCGTTCGCCGTACCGTTCCGTACCCCGAGTTCCCGTACCCCGTTCCCGTATACCCGTTCCGCGCCCCCCCCCCCCTACCCGTTCCCGTACCCCGTTCCCGTTCCCGTTCCCGTACCCCGTTCCCGTACCCCGTTCCCGTACCCCGTTCCCGTACCCCGTTCCCCGTAACCCATTAACGTGCTTCCTACACTTTCCACTGTCCGTCCCCACTCCTGCCCCGGGGGTCTCATATACCCACGCTCCAACTATCTCTGGTTGTGTTGCTATCCCAAATCCGATCTAACTGGAGGGTAGAGCTGTTTCATAGCCCATTTCGTCACGTATAAAAACGCTAAACCAGTCTGGAACCTGCGGCTATGTCGGCAACTCGAGGTCAGTGACGCCATGAGGGGAACCAATTAGACATGTAATCACTTTACATGATGGCGCCGTGATGATACGTTTGGTTTTGATCAGTACCTACAACGCTTGCATGAATTAACAGCATCAACTGCATCAACTGCTGTCAATACTCATGCTGTGGGGTCAGAAGGTCTCACCATCAATTCTATTCAGACCCTGACTACCGCCTGAACTATGGGCTGACTAAACGTGTATTTTACCACCGGAAGTACATAATATGTAGAATGTGCTGCTGAGTAAAAATGCAATACAATATGGACCGCAAACTCGTTCCGACGTAAAGTATATACCAGTAAGGCGCCGTAGTTGGCGATGAACGAGCGAGCGCGAAGGCAATGTATGGTGAATTTTAGCTCGATCAGGCAATAGTTTCTGATATACAAAAAGGGTGCGAACGTTCAGAGGAAACGCATCCCTGACTTGTGGAAAACCGGCGGCTGCGGGGTCCCTAACCACACACCGAATTGGAACACAATCGGTTCAGCCGTTCCTGAGATATAGGATAGATATAGCACGTGCGCACATACAGATGCACCGCACGGCGCACCCCTGACTAGTGAAAAAGCGGCGGCTGAATCCCTAACCACACACCAAATTCGAACACAATCAGCCCAGCCGTTGTTGAGTTTTTACGACAAAGCACCTTTCAACACCCCTCACGCGGCACGCGCCACGCGCAGTGGTAGTCACACACATGAGTCGGCACTGGTATCAAACAGGGTAGTTGGGAAGGGGCTACTCAGCAAAGAAGCCCGCTTGTCAATCGGACGTGCGGTTGCAAAGATATGAGCTTCTCAAAAGCGTCGCCACGGGTCGGGTCGAGTTGCTCATAATCAGATTTTTCCCATATACCACGTAAAGACGAGCGAGCGCTTCGCGCTCGCTCGCAATCACATGATTGTTCTTCGTCTCGTCGGACCATAATCCACCTATGATAAGGGTGGATTATCTCATTACCCCATTATTACCCTGTTTCCTACCCAGCAATGTATCGGATTCGCATTGCCAAGTTACTCCATCTCCCAAGTTACACTATCTTACACCATCTTCCTAACTCATTCTCCCCGTCGTCGCCCCTTGTTCTTCTCCTTTCATCTTGATCTCCTTTCCCTTTCCCTTTTCCCTTTCCCCTTTAAGTAAAGTGGCTACTGCGCAGCAGTGCTTTACAGTGTCAGTCACCTTTGACACAGACCTCGCCTGAGGCGCTTAGATACTGCCTCGACACCTGCCTTGTATCAACACCTAACACAGGTGAGGTCTGGGTCAAAGGTGACTCGCACTGTAAAACACTGATACGCGGTAGCCACTTGTTAACTTAAAAATAATTGTGTCTCGGAAACTTAACTCTGGTCTCTGTTCCGAGTTTGGAAAGGGGGGGCAAAACAATGCCAGAGGCTTCAGAAAATGCATGTGTCTTGTGTCGATAGTTATTCTTCTAGGAGTGCAGGTCGCAGGATATCCTATCAGCGAGCGCACCCATGTACAGCCGCACAGAGCCGGGCGCCGCCGCGTGTCGCGCGCCGTCCGAAACGCGCGGCATGGGCTGGGGAAAACGTCCATAACTCGGCTCAGCACTATCTTGCCTATCTAGATGCTTTTTAAACAAATTCCTCACGATTGTAGGCTCATTTTGAGAGGTAGCCTGAATCTACGTAACCACTGGAAATTTTGGCCGGTCTACGGAGGTTCGACGTCGTTCCTTTTATTCGCTTGCTAACACTCCTTAATCAAATTATCTAAACAAGTGTGATGTATAGTAAAACTTATAAAACAAACAGCGTGACTCATTAACAAATCGTTCAGAGACTCCAACACTATCCGGCATTTTCCAAGGACACCACATTCAGCTTTTTCAAAATACATCGATTTTAAGTGCTTTTAAAAATATATTGTTTTTAAGCGTTTAAGGATGCTCGATAACTCACATTTTGCTATTTTGGCCACATCTGAAAGGCAGTTATGGCATAGTGGAACACAAGGCCCCATGGCCTGTGATGACCATAAAGATCATATCCGCTGGCCTGGGCATTCAGCAGTGACATATTTATCTTCACCCCATCCAACTTCCCCAGTCACCCAATCTAATCTCATTCTCCGAGACGACCGCATGCTGCCTAGAGTAGTCTAAATTCCAAAACGCTGACATTATTCTGCTCCTCAAGACTGCCCCTATTCCTTACACCAATATGCATATTCATCCACAATTTTGGTAAGATCAGACAGTATCGTTAGGTAGCAACAAAATGCACGTTTGTGAGCACATTGTGTCTGACCGGTAAGCATAAAGCAATGAGGGCTGGGGCCACTGGCGGATCCAGAGGGGGGGAGGGGCATCAGGGGCAAAACAAAAACGCAGGAATCTGGGGGGGGCATTCATTACTAGTGTGCCCCCCGCGCGTTACCTGCACTGAACGTTAAAAACTCTGATCTCAGGGGAAAACTGGGGAAGTCAACAATTTTGCGGGAAAATAACTCGATTTATCGTACAAATTGCCTTTGCAGCAGTCAAAATCCAGCTATCAACAGAATACAAACTACCTAAAACAATTCGCACTGCCTCGCAACATGACAAAGGTTTCGCAATTGCTGATACAAGTGTGGAAAATATGAATATGAATTTAATTAAGTGTCAAGCAGAGGCTCTCCTTGGCGGTAATTGCTGGCAGGGCCCACTCACTCATTTATAAAATATTAGCTTTCAAGCGGGCTACATGTTGAGCTAGCTAGCTTGCCGAGTTACAAAAAGGCAATGCAAACGCAAGGACGCGGACATCAGCACCCGGAAGCTGCTCCAGCGGTACCCAGCTTTCTGGACCAAAGAGCTAATAGTGGGAACCAGACCAGGACCATCTCTCCAAGTCATCTCCCGCGAGGCTCCTACAGATCCACAGGGACCATTTATGCGCGGAAAAGGTTCTGCCCCTTGTTGCTTTCAAAACATTTGCACTATTACCTAGTTGTCTGTTACAGCTGGGCCATATATATATATAATATAATATATATTTTATGATATATATATTAATAATATAATATAATATAATATATATACAGCTAATATTATCATATGTACCAAGGACGTTTTTGGTTAGAAAGAATGCTATAACGCGAGGAGAAACGGTGAAAGATAGGAATTCGTGATTCGCACTTAGTCCAGCGCTGAGAAGCGTGGTACTAGACACAAAAAGTTGCGACCTTAATATTTGCTCTGATTAACCTATAATTGGGCACAAATAGTCAGCTAGATGAGTAGAACGGGGGCAGCCTTGAGGATCACAACATAAACAACATTTTTTAATCACCATGCCTGCGTGGACCGCTCTAAACTGCAGCCGCCTGGGCAGAGCCAGGCCCGGCAGCGGACTAACTGACCTTGTCCAGAATGGTGTCAAACAGGCGCTGGCGCAGGGTGACGGCCAGCACGCCGAACAGCAGGGTGATGACGCCGGCGACCAGCAGGCCGCGCTTACATGAAGCCGAGGACGTCATCGCTGGCGAGAACCGACGGTTACTGGCCAGCCGGGGGACGGCCGCCGGCGGAGTCACCTCCCCGCGAGCCCCGGCCGCGTCACCGCCGGCCCCTGGCGGCCGGAGCCTGAAACATCACACCCAGTCACCGTCACAGCCACTCACTACACATCCACACACACACACATACACACAGAGCACATGGTATATATGTTACAGTGCGTTCGCGAAATTCGTGAATCCGCGGACTCCCTAGGCAGTCCGCAGGAAATTGCCTTAAGGCGGTCCCGCGGAGTCACACAAACTCTTGTGAATCCGCGGATTCACGGCCGTGATTCGCGATGCCAAACCAAGCAGTCTTCAGTTCAGCCGCGGATTGCCTGAAGAGTCGCTGATCCGCGAATTATGCCTAGTGAATCCGCGGACTATCATTCTTCAGTGATTCGCGAATATCCTAGTTATTTCGCGGAACTACTGGAGTTGGAGTAAGGCTCATTGCCTCAAACGCAATATGTGCTTGTTTATAACATTATGATAGGGAAAATGATATTAACCATGTCGCAGCGGCTCTCTAGTCTCTACTGGTCACTGCAGAAACTGTAAGTCATAAAAGAGGGCAGCAATAGTCAACCAAGTCACTAGCGATCTCAGTAGTTATCGTAGTCAGACTTGTGCTCGGCGGAATCAACGGGCTTGACTTACTCCCGTCACAGCCTCAGCCCTTCGGATACAGATAACGATCGGGGCTCGCAGCTCGCTGCCGCCACATATTTTAGCTGAGATGCAACTTGTGTGCATAAACGAGTAATAATCTAAACCCTAAATCGTACTTAGTTAATGCATTGGGCCTATAGTTTAAGTAGTAATTAAGTGCCACGTTAAAGGGGAATATAGCACCTTGGGAAAAGTATGTAGAATGATGGAGAGAATTGCCCTGATTACAGCCCCTGGCATTCATTTTTGGCGAAAAAAAGCCAGAATTTGTTGTACATTTGAAAAATTAGTAATATGTTTACATGTGACGTTCACACCAATCTTGCGTCACCAAAGCGAGTTGTGTCGTCACACAGGAGGCATCGAAACGGCCAAACTTTGCGGCCCGCCCAGTGACAGCTGCTGTGCCGGCACCGCACGAATGGTGTAGCCACCCGGTAGTGGCGTGAAACGCGACTGCTTGGGTCGACCGGCGCTCGCTGGCGCCGGGATAGGGGACGTGGGGGCACGCATACTGTGAACCACTAGTGTGCCGAGCGCCTGACCGACCGTCGGTGCGGTCGCGGCGATGCAAGGTAACTGAAATACTGGGAACGGACTGCGTTCAAAAAGCGAAGGACTAGCGTGGCAAATCACAGCTGGAGTAAACTACTGATGACGTATGCGAAACGCACGGGATTTATGACGTTGAAATATGGACCACATATGACAACGGTTTTTGCGTTGAAACTCAGCAACTAGGTCGCTTTGGAGCGGAAAAATTTCGGATTTGGGGTTTCTCAGCACACCCGAACATTCTGGCTATCTCAGCTTAAAAACTAATTTTAAAGGTTGCTATAATTCCCCTTAAGTATTTCTAATTAAATAAATTACTAAGTTCTGGAGTCCAGATAATCCGTAGTTTTAATCTACCAAATTTGCATCTCAGCCAGTGGCGTACCCAGGATTCAGTTCAGGGGGGGGGGGCAATTTTCAGTCGGGGCACAAGTTAACCCCACTACAAAAACTCATCGGATTTGGCCCACTGTATTTCTAGAGGGGCATATTTTCAACATTTTTTTTTGAAAAAAAAATCACAAAAAACATTAATTTTCAGAGGTCCCCAGGTACATCCACAAAAAATCAACGTATTTGGCCAGGCCGGCGAAATACGGCAAAATTGAGCGAGAGCACCGTGGGCACAGGACCTATTTCGTGCACTGATGCACTAGCAGGAGGCACAGGGTGCACGTGCCCCCCAATGGACCAATTTTTTAACTAAAAAATGATCGACGACGTCCCTTTTAGCGACTTTTTGAGGGCCCTGCAAAATATAGTGGCCTAAAGCCGGGGATATTTATATTTTTTGCGCCATTTTTCGGGGAGGGGGCCTTTGCTGAGGGGGTCCGGGGTCCCTTGGGATGCCGTGCCCCCTTGTCGAAGGTCTAGCTGCGTCTCTGGCCGTACTAGCCAAAAGGAGGTCCAGTGATACTCCAATATGCCTTGGTTGCTCTGGCATCCATGTGAAAACTCCAGAGCCCCACTCTGAACTATAAGAACCTCGCAAAAAAAACTGAAGTGCTCTTGGAATTCATCAAAGGACCACGCCTTGTTGTGGTCTATGACTCTGACGACCTGAGGGGACCCTCTTCGGTCTTGAGGGAGGCCCTCTGTCGGTCTGTGGCGCCTCGATGATCCTAGGCCCTGGTCGGGCATGAGAGGTGCCTTGATCGGCCTGAGGTACCAGGGGGAGGGTACGTTATCGGTCTGAGGGGACCTCTATTGGTCTGAAGGGGCTCTCTGTCGAAATGGTGGTTGTCTTCTGTTGGGTCTGAGGTCCAGGGAGTGAGGGGCTCTCTGGTGGCCTGAGAGTCCCTCAGTATAGCTATGAGGGGCCCATGCCGGCCACGGCCCTAGAAGCGCAGGCCCTATGCCGGCCTGCAGGGGACCCCAGTCGGACCTGAGGGTCATCAGTAGCCTGAAGGGGAGCGCCACAGAGGCCTAAGAGCCCCCGGGTGGCCAACCTAAGTCACCCCGACTAGACTAAGTGGTCCTTGGTCGGCCTAAGGGACCCTCAGTCGGCGATGAGGGCGCCTGAAGGGGCCGCTATGCGGCGCTTGGGGTCAGCCGGGCTGAAAGAGGCCCTTTGTCGGGTAGAGTAGCCCTCATATCCGCGAGGAGGGCCTGCCTGCGGCCTGAGGGCCAATCTAGTGGCTTATTGGGGAAGCGCTCGGCCAGCTTGAGCGGTCATAGTTAGGCCTGAGGAGACCCCGCTGTCTTTCGGAGGAGCCTCAGTTTGCCTGAGGGCCACTTGAGAGGTCCTCGTGTCCCTGAGGAGCCGTTTGGCGGCACTAGGACGGTTCTTGCTCAGCCTGCCAGTGACTACACCGGAATAAGAGTAAAAACAGACCCGTGCTAGCGAAGCAAAATAGGAGGCCCTGTGCCCCGTGGAAGCAGGTAGTGTGCCAGCCCATATCACAGAGACCCACGGGACGACCTGGCGAAATCCTGGATACTCCTTTGGCATTGCACGTCTTAGGAAGAGCAAAATCAAAGCGGAAGGCGTTAAAAAAGTTCGAAGGGCCCCTAGACAATCTCAAGGGACCTGGGCCTTTTAGCAGTCAAGAATGTTAACTGCCAGTGAATTAAAACCAAAAATTTTGCCGCTCCGCCCCCGAGGCGCAATTTAACTACATAATGGAGTCACGACGCAGGTTAAAGAGAAGTGACCGTGGTTCTGCGCATATATGGGTTATGCTGCTATTTTCCTAATATGACTGGGCAAAATAGTTAGCTTTAACAATTTTTACCAAAAAAGGGTTAAAACGCACAAAAAACATGTTAGAGGTCCGCACCACTAACCATGTCACGCATTGATGAGAATGCATGTTCAGGGCATAAGGACTCCAAAATTTAAAAAATTGCAGGTCTTGAGCCTTAACAATATTTAAAGTTGGTACAGGCTGGGTGTATTCCAAATTGGAGGTCGTTTGGTGTACGCATCAGCAAAATGTGCAGATGGAAAGAGTAATGCTTAGGTTGAGGGAAAACGACGTTAAGTGACGCCATGGTGCGGCTACGGTAGAAAATTAAGAATTAGGAAAACGTCTGAGAAATTAGAGTTTAGCAACTTTCAAAATAAAAAAACACCAAAAGTCGGAAATGATTGCTTTAATTTTGTCTCAGAGTTGCCTAATTTGAAATTTTTGACCCCCTAAACCCCTCCACAAAAAAAATCACAAAAAAACTTATGTGCGTTGTTGTAGCAACACACTGTGCTGTTTTAGTATGTGGGCCCCCCATTGACCTACAACATTTACCACTACAAGGCCCCCTGATCCCATTTGGCCCCTGGCTCGATAAATTCCTGGCTATCGCCCCTGCGTTAGTCGAGTTCGTAAAACAGGGCGTTGTAAATGGGACGTCACACCAAAATATATTTCCCCACCCGCTATTTCAGATTATATACTCCAGGGCATTGATCGTTTTTGGTGACTTAGATTATTATGCGTTCACATACTTGTTTTATTCTGACTTGACGCGAACTTTACTCCAGTATTTCCGCGAATTTTATACTTAGTGATATTCGCGGTATCACTGGAAAGAATCGATAGTTCCGCGGATTCCACTAGGCAATCGCGGATGTCCAGCGGACTCTTCAGGCCAATCCGCGGACTGGACTGAAAGACTCTTGTGAATCCGCGGAATCACGGCCGTGATTCCGCGGATTCACAAAAGTTGTTGTGACTGCGGACACCCTAGGTATTCCGTGGACTGCCTAGTGAGTCCGCGGATTGACGAATTTCGCGAACACACTATAACATATACAGAGCGGGTCACACGCGACACAGTCATACATGCAACCACACCCGGGACAGTCATATATACAACCACTCCCGGGACGATCTTATGTATGACTGTTCCGAGAGTGGTTGTATGTATGACTGTCCCGCGCACGGGGTCTTATCCGAACACCATTGACCGGGGGACAAATAGTGCCCCCTCTCGTTATCTCTGAAACCAATAATCGTAGCGAGACATGCAAGGCGGAGTTCGAAAGCTCTCATCGAGACGCATCTCAAGCAAACTCGATTTTTTTTTAAATTGAGGTCGCATATCAGGTCAAGGTCGGGTCAAAGGTCAAAATCGAGACATTTGAGTTTATGGACCATACTTTCCATCCAGAGCCTTTGATTGCAACCATGATCACCCAAAGTGACCCCCCCAAAGGTATGACACACATGAGCAAAAAGGATATTTTTGCAAAGGTGAAGATCAGGTCACAAAAGGTCACCATCCGAAAAATATTTTCGAAAGAAAGATTTGCGACACATTTTATGGTCTGTTGTATTCATATAAATCGATAGTGATAAGCAAGGCACTATCTGAGCTCATTTAAATAAAGTTAGTGTCAAGCTGAGGTCAAATTCAGGTCAAATGAGGTAAAAATATAAATCTTAACCAAAGGTAAAGTTAGGGTCAAGCTGAAGTCAAATTCAGGTCAAATGAGGTAAAAACATAAATCTTGACAAAAGGCAGTTTTTAAACCAGTTTTATCTCAGAAATACATTGCTGACATTTATTTGCCTTTAACTTGTCAATAAAACACAAAAAACGCGATTTCAAAATATTACGTCATCAGTTACCATTCCTAGGTCTTCTTTGTAAAAATTGTGCTCTTCATTTGAAACTTGTCTTTTTTATTGATGTAACACTTTGCTTTCACATACATCTCTAGTTTTTCACATATTTTTTTTTGCAAAAAAATGGGTGTAAAAAATATCCAAATTTGTTTTTGTTTTAGAACATATGTCTGTCTGATTTTGTTCCATTCCAGTTTATCCTGTAATTTCTTCTTTTTCACAGCTTTTCAAAGTGTTGGTGATTTTATTGCTAAATTCGAGCATAGTTCGTTGTGCTTGGAAGGCTATTACTAAGTTAAAAATGGTGATATTTAAAAAAAAAAAAAAATGGTTTATATGTTGCTTAAACACCACTCTTTGACATATTTTTCGGTTTTTGATATGAAAAAATGAAATAAAAATGAATTGGGTAAAAATAAGATTTTAAATTTTGAGATTGTAGTTTTATACTACATGTAATTTCCTATCTTTCAGTTTTTTGGGGTTTTGGTATATCATAAAATGTTATCACTTTGCAGCTGCTTAAAACTTGAATGATTTTGTCGCCAAATTAAAGAAACGTGACGTCACAAAACGGTGTATACAGTATATCTATACCCACCAAAATTGAAACATTTTCAAATTTTTCCAACCGATGTACGATTGATGTGCAGGAAGGTACTGCAAGTTTCAGGTTGGATATCTTAAATGGTTTTGAAGTTATCGCGAATAAGCGACAGTCACAGGGGGCAATATTTGCGCCCCGGTCAAGCGCGGGTTAACATCATGGTTGGAAAAAAAAAATCAAAACCCACTGGGTAATGTTCTTTTTTGTGGGTTTATGCGTGTTTTTTCCACCCGCTCTTAGCCATGTGACATATGCTGGAATATTCCAATTTTGAAACTTATAAGCATCAGCAATCAGCATGCTAACATTCTTAGAAAGGATGTTATTACGAGCGAGCGGGAAGCGCGCAGCGAGTCCTCATTGAATACCGGATTTTGCTCACATATAAGCGGCTGACCCGGCCCGGCCCGGCCAGACCATAACGCTGGTCAGAAGCTTATATCTTTTGAATCCCGTATCCGATTGACAAGCGGCCTTCACCATATGGTAGCTTCATGCAATGACATGATTGTTGACATGTTTCACGTCAGGGGTCAGCATGGCACGTGACACGTGCCGCCTCAGGGGTGACAGGAAATATTATCCTGCTATAGCGGTGAAACGGCTGAACCTATTAAGCTGAAATTTGGTGTGTGGTTTGAGCAACGGCACACCACTGTCAATGTTGCGCAGGTCAAACTCTGGGTCACACTGCAACGTGCGCACGTGCCACCCTGTTCCGTCTACGAAAATTAACCTAACATGAACATCGTTGCAATAGCCGGACCTATAATCTCGGCAAACCAAAAGTTACCCCCCGCCCAAAATTGAAAACCCCCAAAGGCGGGGTTCCCCCAAAAAAACAAACAGAAAAAAAAATGTGTTAGAGAAATCGAATCCCGCCCGCGTATGCACTATGTGTCGATCAGCGACGCGTGGTACGTGCAAAGTTACTGGCTATATAAGCGCAAATTCATGGTTTTATGACGTCTACCCGATTTAAATCAGTGCTCGGCACCTATGGGACGTGAAGCGATGAAACAAGCACCAATGTGTAGACCAACGTACCGTCTCTAAAATGCCTGCATTTTTGGGTTTTAATGCAGTATTTCGCTGTTAAAATCCGCCTGTAATATTTACATTGCCGAACTTAAAATATGTCTTCCATTACACCGCCGTAGCGTCAAAACCAAAGGGTGCTAAACGAAAAAATGATGCAGCTGTAAAGCGCAACCAAATCAATATACTACCCACCAAAAATGTATTTTTGCCTACAAACATGAAGCTTATAATTGCAAATTAAAAATAACGCTGCAAAACCTATTTAGTTCAAAGTTACTTGATTGAGAACGAGAAAGAGTGTCCAAAGGAGGAGACAACTGCGCGACGGAGCCAGCGAGGCGGTCCAGAGAGTGGCCGAGGGAACCGAGGCGATGGCGTCAGAAGGGCGTGGAACCGAGGCGCGGCGTCAGAGGTGGCGAGGGAACCGAGCGCGGCGTCAAGAGGTGGCGAGGAACGGAGGCGCGGCGTCAGAGGTGGCGAGGAAACCGAGGCGCGGCGTCAGAGTGGCGTGGAGAACCCCGAGGCGATGGGGTCCAGAGTGCGTGGAACCGAGGCGCGGCGTCAGAAGAGGAGACAGCAGATGCTGTCAACTCGGCGTTCGTGGCAGCGGAGCCGGCGGGAGAGAGGGAAACAGAGGTCAGCTGTGTCACGGACACCGTCTGAGACAACAGAGGTCTCAGACGGTGTCCGTGATGGCGGGGGTGGGTGGTGACTGGTGAGATCAGCAGTGGTCAGACGTTGTCCGTGGTGCCGGGGCCGGGTGGTGCGGACTGCAAGCTGTCTGGGGACGGTGTGAACTGTGAAGCCTGTCTGGCCAGAGGAAGCGGCTGCTTCCGAATTGGTCAGCGCCCAGTCAGCCGGCGCCGACGGGTACGGAAGGGGACGGCCCCCGGACGGCAGACGGGAGGGTGAGCCACGTCGGCCGCGAACCAGGACTTCTGTGGTGGTGCCCAGATGAACGGTGATGGGCGCTCGGGGAGGTAACGACGACCGGGCCGCGCTCAGGGGTAGGGAGAGTCGGCTGCCAGTGCTGTGAGGTGAGGTGCGCGGGCTGAGAATGTTGCGCAGTGTTTTTGCTGTAATTGTGTCAAGCTTGTATTGTGCTGCTGCTATGTGATACTAATATATTATGTTTTAATATTGCCTAAAAAAATATTTAATTTAAATCTAAGAATTAAATGAAATTATTCCCTTATTCAATGTTGTATGTTTTTACAAATTAAAAGCAAGTATACTTGCTTTTAATTTGTAAAAAGGTTTCGAAAGAAGTATGTGAATGCACATACTTCTTTCGAAACTCATGAGCAGTGTTTTCCATCACTATTCCCATCACTACACAGCGCGCCATATCTGGCGCAGTTGTTTCAAATTTGTTCAATGCTAGACAATGTCCCTGAAACAAATCGCCGACACTAAATTAAGCACAGGTAGGACGTTATGAAAACGCACAATGAACTTTTGATGAAATTTCTATTTTTGTATCATTTTTTTTTAATAAATGACTTTTCATAATAGTATAAGCCATAGAGTTTTTGGTTACGTGTTCATTGAATAGCTGTTCTATATAGAGGATCTACGGGCATTTAATCACAACAAGCAGAACGCAAAATACATTTTATATCCCATCACGAAACAACACAAATATGGGAAAAGTCCGCAGTTTGATGAGGACCAAAAATACGTGCAAGCACCTTGCAAGTACCGGTCGTTTTAAGCGTGGAACGCTTACCAACTTTGAATGTCAATAACTTTTGAAAGGAAAGTTTGTATGAAAAATGCGAGTAATTTACAATATATTTTGGTCTCGTTTATCGATTTCAAGTGATAACTCCATTTTAGTGGGAAAAGGTGATTAATTTCCATTTAAAATATGGTTTGCAAAAAAAATCCAGCCTGCTCAGGGGCCCACGGCCTGGCAAGGGACTGTGCGGGCTGCTTTGTCGAACAGACTCAATGGGCTCCAGGGCAAGTTCGAGAGGCCCCTGAATATACTCGAGAGGCCCCTAGGCAGGGTTTTTAGGCCCCTGGGAGGGCTCAATTGGCCCCAGGACATATACGAGAAGCCCCTGGACAAGTTTTGGGGCCCCTAAGTGGGTCCAATGGGCCCCTGGACATGCTCAAGAGGCCCCCTGAGTTGGCTTCGGAAGCCCTTCAGTGTCTCTAAAGGGCCCTTTCATGCACCAGTGACGTCTCGCCAGTGACGTCACCAGTGACGTCTCGCCAGTGACGTCACCAGTGACGTCTAGCCTGGTTTGAGGGCTCCTTTGTTGTTTGTCTGTGGCTTTTTGAAAGTTATTCCGCTAATGCAAAGGGTATCTGGGCCAATCTCGAAGGGCCCCCTGTGACCTGTAGGGGGGAATTGCCCCTTTGCCCCTGGCTGCGCCTTTGGTTATAGCACAAGACAATCGACAATGCGCGGCAACGCTTCAGCGGGCAAAACATACTTCGCATGGTTTAATTCCATCAAAATTCCAAAACAGCGAACAGTGAGTGATGCTCTTGATATGATAGTCCCACGACAATGTTGTATCAATCACAAGTAATTTATTTACTTTGTTTGTTTGGACATAGAGTTTGCTCTCTCATAAAAGAACACACTGGGTCTTGCAATGCGCTTTAACTGACTACTGTCAATCCGCACAAAGAGAGAATTCATGTTTTGCCGCATTTACCCGCGCACCGACAGGGGGCGGAGTATCCGCCCGAACAGTTTTTTTCATGACTAACGGAAAAACGGCGGCTGCGTAAGCGCCGCCCAAATTTTGCATAGCTGTTTGGGCATCCAATTATCCCACTTTTCTGCATTTTTTTGACTTCCTAACTTTCTAGGTCACACGTTGTCAATGTCACAATTAAATGACCTGACCTAAGTCACGTTTTTTGTAAGTTGTCATCTTGCCGAAGCACAGTGTGAGCAAACACGTTTGCAACACAGTCGTCTAATAACGGCGCTCGGGTATCTACATTCGATATCTCGGATTTTATATCGGTGCCTATTTTGTGAACTTCTATTATAAGTCTATGGGAAAAATTGAGAAATCCACCAATCGAAGACAAAACGGCTAAATTGGTCATTTTCATCCTCCTCACTATTATTGAAACAGCAGAGAATGCATGTTGTAATTTTTCTTCCGTGACCTTTCAAGTCCACAAATACCAATGTGCCCCCAGTCATCATCATCATCATTTATTATCACATGACGCTCCGCATTCACACACACTTCTCGGTCAAGAGTATCATGATACAAGAAAAAAGGCACACAAGAACATAACAGACAAATGTGACATTACAGATAAAACTCATATTTAGTCACATATATCACTTAGCTCACCTCATTCATCCACTTCCGAAGCTCTTTCCTACACACATGCCAGCTCCGTGCTCCTTAAAGGGAATGTTTTCACTCTCTGAAAGTTGTCCCAAATGTACGCCGCTGGGTGTGCAAAAATACTGAAGTAATTGCGGGCCGAACAGCGATTCTGACATATGTTTCTCACAAACAGTGCTCCCATTTCATGAGAAACTAAGTTTTAATATCGTTGGGCTGAATTGACGTCATATGAAGAATTTTTGGAAATATAAAAAATACACCGCTGCAATACGTATGGACTAGTTGTATGCTAAATGTGATAGCCCAATGTAAAACAAGTCTACTTTCATCAACATTTGATAAAAAGGGATGACGACATCGGCTTAAGAGGCCTACCCTAAAACAACTAGGGAGCCTTGAGTTTTTTTGCAAGATGTTCAAAACCAAACTCAATTTACTTATTATTAGACCTCTGTGGGTGTTTAGTCGAATTCTACAATACTTAAATTTTAATGGAAAATCCAACTAACCTTGGCCATCTCAACTCAAAATCTTATGTAAGTGTGAAACATCCCTTGTAAACAGCGCATAGAAGTCCTGTTCCATGTTGCCGCAGCTCTATATGGGAAAAGACCGCCTGCCATGCTCCGTTCGAACGCGGGGCAGCTGGAGTGAGCCCGCTAACGACGCACGAGTTTCTCTCTCTGACACTTCTGATCTTAGTACGATTTGCTCAGATAGCGAGTCAGGTACATGGGGCTGTGCAATATTATTCGATGTAGCATGGCGGCGTCTCTCTCCATGACGAGCTGCTCCAGGGTGGGCCATTTCAGGTCTTTTAAAAGTGGTGTCAATGTTTTTTGTACAATAACTCATCTTCTACGTGAGGTAGAGTGCTGTGGTTTTCACCATTATGTTTGTCTTGTCGACCTCCATCGATTGACATAAAATTTGACTTGACCTAGACATGACCTCAGGTCAGGTAAGGTTATTTTTTTTAGTTTGATCTAGCTAAATCATACGATATATGATTCGATGCGCCGTGATGTGAGAAACACGATGGTGGCAAAATCGCTTCCATACCTTTGATCCTGAAAAAGTTATCAAAAAACTTTTGTTCAGTAAAATTAAGCATTTTGACCTTCGCTGACCACTGGAGCCTTAACTTTTGACCCTATCTCAAATATGAGGACATGCTGGCGAAAGAGTGTTTCAAGGGCATTGCAGTGCTTTTTTCTGATCGCTCCTAGCTATGTTAGTTACTAAGATAGTCCGGCTTATGTGAAACAATGCTCAATTTACTCGAAATATAGGGAAAATTTGACCTGTTTTGACCTCTAGGTGACCTCAATATTGACCTGATCAAAAAATAATTTCGGTATCTTCTCTAGTAATCGTCACGGCCTTACCTCAACGCCGTTTTCCGCTTCTCGCTACGTTGCGTAGTTTTCGAGAAAATCTGGGAGGGGGGGCAGTTATCTGCTCCCCCCCCGTTGGTTCTAAGTTGGCCTCAGACCCCCGTCGGTGCGCGGGTTAACAGTCATGCCATGTTGTTGGAAACACGTTGACAATTGACATCGCTTCTAATAACTATTTCATGCTATTTTGGAGTTTTATTTTATTTATTATCGTCCCATTAGCATTTTGCCGTTTATATCAAAAATATTAGAAAAGATCATATATATCAACGATTAACATACATTACATCTAATAACTCCTGACAGACATGACAGTTTGGTTTTCGAAGTAAGCATTCAACCTACATGCCATCATGCTCATTCAGGATTTCATCACTTAAAGTCTTGAAAACAACGAATATATAGTTGGAGTTGTGTCGATACTTGGTTTATGCAGAACATTCGATACAGTTGATCAAGATGTGCTACTGAAAAAACTAACAAATATGTGTTAAAGAAATGAGCACTTCAAATAATCAAATTCATATCTCACAGACGGAAACGAACTGTGTCTATGTTGATGGGTCAAACAATCTAAAAAATATTTAAATATAGGGTGCCTCAGGGATCGATATTGGGCCTCTCTTGTTATATAAAATTAATGACCCTAGCTAATCTTGATATAGGGATGTCAAAGTTCTTTATTTATGCAGATATACTGCAATATTTTCAAGCATCCATATCCACAAGTCACTAACAAAACATGATAGAATCAGTTAGCTTATTACCAAAAATATCAGTAAACAAGTGGATTAGAAAGCAAAACTAAATCTTTAAAAACACCATTTTTTTAAAAAACACCACCAAAGACACTTACTTCAAATATATACAAAACGTAAAATAAAATAAACAATAAATGTAAATATTAATGGTGTTGATATTTTAAACAGATGAAAAAATTAAATATCTGGGGTAGCTCATTGAAACTCTGACATGATAGTTTGTGTCTCACATAAACTGCATCACATGAATATAATTAGCAGAAAATTATAGGGAATGATAGCCAGAACCAGACAATACTTACCAAAGTACAACTCCTGCAGCTTTATAAATTCACTAATTTTTTCCTTCTATATAAAACTATTGCTGCTTCATATGGGGATCAAACTATGGATGTCAAATCCAAAAATTGATAATTTACAAAAGAAGATTCAATGAGATAATGGAAGCCATTCCTCCCACAAAGCTCAAATCCAAAATTTTCAAAAAATACAAATTACTTATAAGTTAAATGATAAATAGCACACATGCACAAATTTTCTAATTATGCATAGATATCTTATTGAATGAGTTACCAGCAGCAAATCAAAAATCTCATTCACCACACACCACAACCTCATCATATTGTACAAGCAAGATTAATCACTTTCAACAATTTTTCAACAAAAAATTATAGACTTTTACTGGCATGCATGGACCAAAATTATGAACAACATAATATCAAGAAACTTTGCCGAAAAAAAAGGACGGACGTCCAACGCTCGAATACTAACATTTAAGAAGTATTGTAAATATGGTACTTTTAGGACAGAAATCGTGTACATATCAGCTGTCCCAACTAAAACATTACAAAAAAAAATCAAAACCACACTACTAAGTCAAAATACATTGCTTTCATATAGTTCATTAATGTAGGTCATAGGATATACACCCATTCAATGCGAGGTGGCTTCAGATCCCCACTCGGCAACAAGTACGCTCTAGCTGGAGCTGGGGTTCATGAATCACCAGCAATAAAACGCCTGAAAATTGACCAGACTTTTCCTCCGCCTGTGCACGTGTGACTGAAGTTCCCCTGTCTGACAACACATGATATTGAATGTGGGAATCCTGGGACGTAAGCTTGGGCGCGAGTCATTGCTGTCGAGAGTGGAGACTACTTTCAGCCTCTTTTATTAAAACCACATCTAACACCCTATAGGTCCCGTTTCCTTCAATGCTTTTATATGTTCGTTTCCATTTCTTAGCTGGGAGTGCCGCGACATTTTCTCTTTTGTTCTCTGGTGTTAAAGAAAGTTAAAAAAAAACTTTTTATAGAGGCCCAGATGGGCTCAAAGGAGCCAGCGCCGTTATTGTCCGTCGCTATTATTTGAATGATAACTTCAGTAGACCTCTAACAAGCTGGAGCTCCTCCGCTCTGCTATGAAAAAGAAACGTTAACATGGGGCGTGTACGAGCGTACGGTCAAACAAACATGCCGACATGTCAAAACCACACGATCTGGGGAACTTCCCAGGCAGTATGGAGATTGGGCAGCTTTTGCGAACCATCCACAATGTACGGGCACATCACAGGGGCCACAGGACGATGTACGGGCACATCACAGGGGCCGGAGGACGATGTAAGGGCACATCACAGGGGGCGCAGGACGATATACGCTGTCTACAGGTGGGTGGACATTAGAGGTGCCATTTTTCCGGCTTGTGGCTACCCGTCCCGACCCGCAAACCCCCTTCAACTACCCACCACTACCCACATGACCATATAGGCTGCCAGCTACCCGCAAGTACCACAACAAAGCAAATTTTGTCATCATTATGAGTCTGTCATTTCAATACTAATTGTGCATGCTAAACTGTTTTGTATTGATCCCTGCTCTTCCACTTACTGAGATAGGCCTATATTTGTTCCAAGCATCCTAATTCCCATCAAAAATCCCTGAGTTTTCCCATGTTGCAATGATGAAAATTTGCGGGCAGGAAATGTTTCCCACGATTCAAAATCATTGAGCTGAAATGTATTTACCATATCCGAGCAATTAAAAAGCCATTAGCGCGTGGAGTGTGGTATTTTCCGCATTATGCACTGGCATACCGCACTGGCGAACATAAGGTAAAATACTTACTAAACTCTGCTGTTATGATAGATATGATTGATCCTCGGCGTTTTTATTATCAAAATTTCTGCACTCGCTTCGCTCGTGCAGTAATTTCAAAAAACGCCTCGATCACAAACATCTACATACCAGCATCGTTCAGTAATGCTTAATACCGCCCTCACGTGCTAACTTTAAAGGGATATCTCGGCATATGGTAAATACTTCTCATGTTATAAATACTGCATTTGCTTTGCACATTGTCAGCTGCAGCTGTTTATTTCCATGGCACCTCTGGCTCTCAATTTTAGAATGCTGTTCGTCTCATCTGTATCACTGAGCTCGCTCACAAAAATATCAATATCAATTCGGGTAACGTTACCGATAAACACTGGCACATCTCTTGTGGTCCTATTGGCTTCCCCCATTCTTTATAGAGTTTCAGCTTCGGTTTCTGCTGAATGGTCGTATTTCAAACATTTTGATCCAAACGCAGAAGATAAACAGTCCCAGGCAAATTGACACCAAAAGGATTTCAAAGCTGCGCTATTGGAAGGCTTGTGATGCAAGAACATAAAACGCTGCTTTTTAGCAATGCGTTAATAGAAACGTCGTCAAACATCCATGCCATTATTATTGGACATTTGCACCTTCGGCAGCTGGCCAAATGTTACCAGGTGGAAGCGCTGGGGCATCTCGAGGTGACTGTGACCAGAACATGACGCGGTACCGGTGCCGGTGCCGGTGCCGATGCCAATGTCCGGTGCCAGGGTGCCAGTGGCGGATGTTTGTTCTTTGCTCGCCCCCTCTGTGATGAAAGGTCCGCCGACCGGGCGGTGTCCGTGTGTGTCCATGCCGGCCTCCGGAGGCCAGGAGGCCAGTGGAGGCCGACAGCCCTGGAGCCGGGCATTATATGACTTGACCTTGTATGTCTGGTTGTAAAAATTCCTGATACTATCGAATTATTCGTGTAAAATAACCCTAAAATCATGTGTCGTATGACTTTCGTATACCTCTTGCCAACAGTGACATTTTGTGTCTTGATCTTGACCTTGACCTTTGCATATCATTTAACTTTCTCTAAATGCGGGAGATGGATTATACCTTTGAAATCGTGTTGTGCGATAATGGTCTCAATCTAAGGCTTTGGATGGAAAGTATGGCCTAAAACTCAAATATCTCAATTTTGACCTTTGATCTGACCGTGACCTGACATGTGACCCTATTTCGAAAATTTCGCGTACGCCTTAGATGCGTCTTATTGATGAGCTTTCGATTGCCGCCTTGCGCGTCTTGCTGTGGTTATTAGTTCGGATGATAACCAGGGGGCAGAATCTGTCCCCCGCCCAGTGGGGTGCGATTGACTGGAGACCCCAGCGGGGCGCGGGTTTAATCTTGTTGACGAAGGCATAGAATGGGACCTTTGAACGTAATGGGACCTTTGAACGTTGCGCATGAGCAGAGCCAAGATTACTCAGAAGGGCTGGTTAAAGCGATGTCGGTGACCTCCGACCAAATCTGGCCGAAACAAAGTGGCCCCGTGACCTGAGCATTGTAGCTGAAGCAGATCACACTGCCACCTATTCCCAGCAAACGATGTTAATATTCCTACCCATTAAATGACGTTTCCACAACACAAATCACATTAACCCGTGCCCCACTGGGCCTCTGCATTTCCCACGCCCTACTGGGGGGTTTGGTGTTTGAGCACCCCCCCTTCTAACTCGGCTCAAAAGCTATTTCAAAACAACAATGAGGGCACGGTTGCATTTTGCAAAGTTGGTTCTGGAGCAGTGTTTCGGTGAGGGCAGCCATCCGGATCTAGGCCCACTAAACAAACTTTCTTGTGGAAGTAGCTAAAACAAGTTATAGACGTTAAAGAAAGAATCTCCAGACCAGAGGGAGCAGCATTAAGACCAGCCTGGGAAGACTCAGTCTGCGACCAATCCCACGCCGACATGTGCCCATACATCTTCGTGAGTATGAGGTGGAGGGCAGAGCTGTGCCTCAGCCGTAACAGAGCCTATCTATCTCTAACATGTGCTGTAGAGTGTAGATGATATTAAGGAGAAGATTTGTGGTTTGAATTTACGCAGTATAAATCTCCATGCATTTCTGAACAGTTTGGTGTGATCAGTAAATCAGAGGAAAGCGCTTACCATTAGTATTTGCCACGGGAAATGCCGGGAATAACATGCTTTTTCATAGCCCGGCGCAAAATTATTGCTAAATGACGTCACCACATCAAGTGCTTTATAAAAAATAAACTTTTACATACAAATATCTCGCGAAATATTTATTCGTATGCAATATGATGTGTATCACATTGATCAGCATATTTTTCTCATTGTTTTGCAAATATTCACCAAACAACCTGCTTTTAATTATTAAAATACACCAAAACAACCTGTCCATTAATTATTCACATCGCTTTTTTTGCTTCGGCCCTCGGCCCTCGGTCCTCCGCATACAAACCTCGGTGAATATTGCATAATTGCCCAGCACCAGGCGGGAATATATCTTTACCTTCAAACGAATTCACAATTGACACAGGTATGTACGCTAACGGTCGACATGTCCCTTGTTTTCGGCCGGTCAGCACGCCTTTCTCACGCCTTATCAAATATTCAGTTTGGGTTTGCGGTCTTTTCGCAAAATAAATTTACATGACTTATCTTTGAAAAACATAAAATGAGCGCGCACTGATATCCGATTGGTGCTTGCTTCGTAGGTTCCCCGCTGGGCGCTGAACGGGAACCGTAGCAAAAGCAAGCGCGTGGCAAGGGAGCGGGATACGCTTGTCAAAAAGGCATTTCGACCTTTTCACATGCCGACAAAATGACATTCGGAAAAAAATGAATTTTGATTTTTTCATATATCCTCAAAAAAAAACTTTCAGCAAAAAGACATTTCGAATTTTCAACAAGTCGACAAAGTAACATTCGTCAAAATGACATCTCAGTTTTTCACATTTCGACAAAAGAACATTTCGGCAAAAACACATTTCGATCTTTTCACATGTCGGCAAAAACACATTTCGATCTTTTCACATGTTGGCAAAATGACATTCGTCAAAAAGACATTTCGACTTCTTCACATGTCGTCAAAATCACAATGCGGCAAAAAGGCATTTCGACTTTTTCACATGTCGACAAAATGTCATTCATCAAAACGCATTTAGGCTTTTTCACATTTTGACAAAATGACATTTCGATCTTTTGACATGTTGGCAAAAATACATTTCGACCTTTTAACATGTCGGCAAAAAGACATTTCGACATTTTTTACATTCAGCAAAACATATTTCGACAAAGACATTCGTCATTTAGCATTTGGCATATTCACATGTCAAACAGACATGTCGTCAAAGTGTTCTTCGACAATATGCATTCGCCAAAATGGCATTCGTCAAAATGACATTCGCAAAAATGTCCTGTAACCACAAAAAAGCATGGGACGATCAACTTTGCCGGCCCGAAACACGTTTAAACTTTATCTCAAAATATTCGTCTAGCCAGAATTTGACGGAACGAGCATTTTTATGATATGACCTTCACACAAAGGACAGGTTTTCACACAGCGACACATTGGACAAACGACCAGTAGTTAATTAATTTGAGCTCAGCATAAAAAACGCAAAGATAGTAAAAACGCATTCATTGTTAAATAATGACATTGACGTTAGTCGTTACTATCTGGCATCTCAAATGAAATGAACATATTCCATGCAAGTTGACAATATGAAGTTGAATCTCGGTCCCGGTAAAATTGCATCATCGGGACTTCTTCGTCCTTTGGTCTATCAGAAGGAACGTATAATATTCACTCATTGGTGTGACAAATAATCAGGATTGCGATGACAATCCTAAACATAATTGATTTTGTGAGAATCGCATAAAAACATCCGAAACGCCATAACCCCCAGACAAAACATATCTGAGCGCAACAAGTAAATACATTTTAATATTACTGAAAACTGGGACACTTCTTATGTTGAAGAATGTCGGAAGCTCAGTAAAGTTTGAAAAACTAAAAAACCAATTAAAAAACACAATTCATCATAAATGAACGAAACCACATCAGATATTTGTATCCACCGATTCGCTAGCGTGACCCCCGGGGCATTGCGCGACTGCGGTCGGCAGTATTCACCATTGTACAGCGAGGGCGTCCTTCTCCGCTACCATCTTCAGTGGCCGGCTGTATCAGTGGGGGCAGCAGCTCTGAGGCGCGGCGACACAGCACTGGCCAGCTCTCGCTCCAGTGGCGGCCGACGCACTGACGGCCCAGCACAGCACACTCCGCCGCCGCCGCCGCCGCCGCCGCCGCCGCCGCCTCCTCCTCGGTCGCCCAGCTCAGCCAGCCCGCCGCAAGCCGGCCGGCGCCGCGCCGCCGCCGCCGCCGGCACGCCAGAGAAGCCGCACAGCGCGACCCAGCTCAGCAAATCCAGTTAGCCGCCAGCCGTCGCGTGGCCACGCACCGCGCACGATATCACGGCATCACGCACTCGGCTCACGCCTCAAGTAGCACGGCCGCCAAACTCGGTCAGCGACCGTCGGCCACCGACCGTCGCTCGTTAGAAGAGGTTAGCGGACGGCCCAGCAGCACGGCCGCCAAACTCGGCCACCGACCGACGCTCGTTAGAAGAGGTTAGCGGACGCCTCAGCAGCAGGGCCGCCAAACTCGGCCAGCGACCGTCCCTCGTTAGAAGAGGTTAACGGACTTCTCAGCAGCAGGACCGCCAAACTCGGCCACCGACCGTCGCTCATTAGAAGAGGTTAGCGGCAGCGCGTGTCGGGGAGAGGCTAGAGGCGGCAGGACTCAGAAGACCCCACCCGGTCCCAAAAGCTGACAAACGGACCCAGTTATACCCGTGCTAGACAAATTTGGACCCAGCGGACCCAACTAGCAAAATGTTGTCTCGCAACTAATATTACAAATCTACACTCTACATTGAGTGCAAGTAAACTAACTCTTGTAGTTGCAAATACATACAGTTCCGACTGGCCAACGGTACTCGGAATCCTGCGTTTCGGTATTCCTACTTGCATAAAACCAGCATGAAACATAAGTTGGATCCAGCCTGTACCCGGTATCATTTGGCGGGACCCATTCTGGGGCCAACTGGGTCCAGACTGGGCCTAGAGACCGGGTCCTTGGGTGAACTTTTAGCCACCTCTAATAGGGAACCACCCCGGGCGGGCATCACTTCACTGACCGCGGGTCGGCTCATATAAAAAAGCTCTAACCGAGCCCCGGGGCGTAGCGGTCCGACCTTTATCCGCAGCCATCATCCACAATTATGAGAACTACTGAGGCGAAGGCCAGATAGGACGCGCGGCGAGGTTATAGACAGGACGCGCCGACTGCTTTTTAGCCCAGTGGTTCTCAGCCCTCCCGACACAATTACCCCTTTTCAGGAGTCAGAGGAGGCCATTGCACCACCCTTCAAAATGTATACCGATTTATCAAAAATAGCGTGGATTGTGTCCCAATGTGTTGGTTGCACCTGTTCCATTCCATTCCATCAGAGCGTCGCAACCGCCAATAATACGAAGAATGCGAGAGCCAGTTCACATGTTTTGTATTCCCTTATTTCACCAATTTATTCTATTATTTCGCGCAGCGCGTGCCATTAAATCGATTGGTGGGCATGATCGCGACTGTTTACCAGTAGCTTGCTCTGCATGTGCATTGTGCATGCCATTTTAAACAGACAGGTTTCCGTTTTGAAGAGTCAAGTAGAAGGAACACGTAAGAAATTGGTGCGTTCTGTGAAGCTGTTATATTGTCTGAGACTGAGTATGGCTTAGCCGAGCCGAGGGCTGCATCAAAGCTGTCCTAGCGTAACATGTATCGGTCAGCTGCAGTCTGCTGCAAAGGCCTTCGTTATCCCCGCAAAATGGCTCCGTTACCCCAAATGGGGTCATGACACACTGTCTGGGAATCACAGTCTTAGCCAGTCCGACACGAAACCCCAAGTCGCACTCAGCGTAAGACGAGAACAGGAGTAGGGGAGAGTGCCCACCAGCGAACACCCCTTTTGAAAAATCGGTCTAGTGGCTTTGTGCTTTGTCCTGGAGATCTATTACTTCGTCTAGAAATTGCTTACTAAAATGCTAAGGAATAGCTATTACCAAATTAATTTAACTAAATACAAAATTTGAGTTATTAACAAATTTCATTTTTTGGACCTAACTGTTCACTGGTGGGCATGAGTATCCATTCAGTGAACAGGAGAGGTTCCACCAAAACAGTGAACAGGGGGGACTCAACCCAGCTGAATAGGAGACTTTTTACCCATGATTATGTTGGGCGTTTTTTGTTTTTTGCATGATGCTCACTTGATGGCTTTGTTGACATCATTGACCACTTGACTATCTCTGTGAGCCACTTGACATAATAAAACAAAACAATTTTCAAACAAAAAATATATTTCAATTTCAGGAAACGTTATCTACCAAAATGTCTTCACACAAGTCAAAACAATTTCAGATGTCCAGTAACACAAAAATAACGTTGACCTAGTAATATAAAATTAGCATTATTCTGGACACATTGTCTTTGGAACGTTTCGGCACTGCACAAAGCACTCAGCATTGAATGCTGTTACGAGAGAGGGTCCTCATAAAACGCGAGGATTTCCTTGGTCCTGGCCGTGGAGCCCTTTGAGGAGTTTATCAGCCTAACCAACATATCACTTGCATTCACAGTTGAAAAGTTGAGGTTTTCCGGAAAGAAGATCCACCAGTGAACAGAGTGTTCATCTGGTGGGCGGCCCACCCCTGTTTCACTGGTGGGCATTTCAACATATTTTTTGATGCAAATTCAAATTTTTGAGGGGCACAAATTAAATGGTGTTTCAAATTATGACATCACATCATGCAAGGACATACGCACAAAGGTGCACTAAAGTTAATTTCACTAAATATACAATATAAACGTTTTCTGGAAAGCAGAAACCACTACTCGAAAATAAAACGTGAAACGCAAAAAATGACTTTTTGCATCCTGACAGAATCAAATGAAATCAATTATTGCTGTTAACAACTTTAAACATCATCGCTTCGTGTCAGCTATCACCACCGACATCGATGAAATTATCTCATTACTAAGGGGCACCTGTTCACTGTAGGCACCATGTTCGCTGGTGGGCACTCTCCCCTATACGTAAAGAAGTATACAGGAAGCGGTAAAGGAGTACCTATACGTAAATAAGTATACAGGGAGCGGTAAAGGAGTATACAGGGAGCGGTACAGGAGTACACAGGAAGCAATACATGAACATACAGGGAGCGGAAAAGGAGTATACAGGGAGCAGTACAGGAGTATACACTATACAGGGAGCAGTACAGGAGTATACAAGAAGCAGTACAGGAGTATACAGGAAGCGGTACAGGAGTATACAGGGAGCGGTACAGTAGTATACAGGGAGCGGTACAGGAGTATACTGGGAGCGGTACGGCGGGCGCAAGTCACCACCGATTGACCGGTATCGAGTCCACTTAATACCATGGCAATCAGTGGAATATCAATGCACCATTATATGACTCACAGATACCACACACAGACACCGTCTACGATTCACAGTCAGCAGCACTGCTGCAAGTTGGCTGTAGTTGTCCTTCACGGCATCAAAGCTGACAAACGAGAGAAAAAACGTCGACACAAGTTTGTCAACATCACCACAACATACAATCTTCACTGATTTTTGGCGCCAATCCAAGGGCGTGTGAAGTACTTTCAAGTTGGGGGGCGAACTTTTTGCGGACCTGAGGTAGAAAAAATGATAGCTAAAAGAAGCGGTATAATGCTGTGATCGCCACCCGTTATATTGCCGACAGGATTTTGTCAAATATCGTCACCCGATATATATATATATATATACTATAATATATATATTATATATAATATATATATATAAATAATATATATATATATATATGAATCTGATCCACATATATCGCCACCCGTTCTGGATGCGCCAATGCCCGGGCAACCGCCTTAAAGGGGACTGTTCCCACCTAACAGTAAGATTTGTGTTGAGAAGCCATTTTCCGTGCTGCATTTGAAATGATGTATGGTATAGTTAAAACAACACCGAGGTCGAATCACCAAAGCAATTGAGTTTTAAGGGTTGACATCTTCCAACCAAAAGAACCCTAAGCGTCATTAGCATTAGGTTCTTAATCAGTCGTTCATCTCTCTTTACCATGTTTGTGAAAGTCGAGTTGTTTTACATTTGGCTGTACATAAGCCATACACTAGTCATATATATAACAGCGTGAAGGTTTTCTCTATTTCCCAAAAATCCTTTTCAATATGACGTCATCAGCCCAAATATTAAAACTTATTTTTTATTTAAATATTAAGCACTCGTTATGAGAAACAAATGTCATAATCGTGTTCGGCAGCAATTACTTAATATTTAGCACCACATGCGACGTACATTTTAGAACTTTTGAAAAGGTGGGACAGTCCCTTTAATCCGGAATTTTGTTGGTGACCACTTTTCCCTTTGTTCGACCCCTGGCCGACTCTTTTCTCTGCAGAACGTCAGGAGAGCAGAGTCGACATCATACATATATAATGACGCGTTTTGCTTTAAAAAACGAAAAATCCTGACTTACCCCGTGCCAAAAAGACTTACTTATAAATATTCGTGTACTCTGTGGCGGCCAGTAATAATTCATGATTAGTAGCATTTGCATCCAAATAGCAATATAACATTGTGACCAAGAAATAGCTCTACCAACGATACGACCGAGAAACATATCATTTGACAGGTGTGCACTGTATTTAGCAGTGTTTCTATGCTACGATAGTCAAATGTGCGGTGTCACTTAACCCGCGCCCCGCTGGGGTATCCAGCCGAACGCGCCCCGCTGAGGGGGGGGGCAGATTCTGCCCCTCGTTATCTTCCGAACCAATAACCGTAGCGAGACGCGCAATACGGCAATCAATGTCTCATTGAATACGCACCCAAACCATACGTAAATTTCGAAATAAGATCACATGTCAGGTCAAGGTTCAGGTAAAAGGCAAAATCGGAGATATTTAGTTTTTGGACCATATTTTCTACAAAGCCTAAGATTGTAAACCCAAGGTGAGCACAAAAAGTGCTCTCAAAGGTGATAATGAAACTCCTGGCATTAAGCAAAAGTGAAATTTTAGCAAAGGTTCAAGGTCAATATCGGGTCACAAAAGGTCACTGATGGCAAGAGGTCTACGAAAGTCATGCGACATATGTTTTTATGTTTTTTTTTTTGTCGTCTAGATCCATTTATTTACAGTTATATATTTCACTGATAACATACCAATACCACACATTCATAAACCACATGCTTGTGCAGCTTTTTACAGAGCATGTTTCCACTCCCTAGCTCAGGGTGGCTAGGATAGCTCAGGTGCTCAGGGTGGCTTCAGGCGGTGCCTCTTCTCCCATCGCGCTGCTCCGTCGACGGCCGCGGCACAGGTTATTCGGGCCAGCTCCGGTCAGCCTCCGGATCGCGACTGAGCAGCTTGTCGGGCTCTTTGAGGCTTGGGCTTGCATGTCCTCAAAACCCCTGTAGACTGCCAGCCGGATTTTTGCGCGTTGTGTGGAGCGCTGTGTTGGCGTTACAGGCCCGTCGAAGTTGAGGATGTCGTCAGCGATCTCGTTGGCTGAAGGCATCGGTGTTTGACTGTGCGGCTGGTCTGTGGTCAAGTTGGACAGTTGGTTGGTCGGGGTACGCACACACGCTCTGTAAGCTGCTGTCACAGGCCGCCGAGTCTCGAAGCTCGCTTTTAAAATATGCCGCTGGCGGCCGCCAGTTGCAGAGATGTGCTGTTGCCGCGTACCACTGCGATGGACACGCGCTGAATGCGATGGACACGCGCTACCACATTATTACGAATGTGGTAGCAAACTCGGCAATATTCGCCATACCAGATTGCGTCTGGGAATGTCCTATTTAAATGCCCATTTATTCTCAATTCATAGGAACAAAGTACAATCCCAGAATGTAGCTGTGGATTTGAGTTTGAAAACACGTCCCACTTTATTTTCAGTTGTCCCAAGTACCAAAATCAACGTGATCATCTAGCTATTGAAATGCAGAACATACTAATCAACTATAATACCTTAAGGGAGGGAGAGATAACCGATATCCTCCTAAACGGAAAGGGCTTACGGGGGCTGAAGCGGTGAGGGTCGCAACAGCCGTTCAGTCCGTTTATTTTAGACAACGGTTTCAGTAAGGATGCCACGTCGGTCCGGTCCGGCGGGTCCTGGTGGCCCGCGGATGGAGCGCGCGGCGCCTGCGTCCGCTCGCGGCGGTGAGGGAGTACATGTAATGTGTTTCTGATTTGTGAATAGAAATAGGAAAGGTGCCATGTTATACGGTGCATATGCACCTTTGCACATCCTTCAGACTATGTTGTGTGTTTTTTCAATTCCGAAATGGAAAAATAACAATGATGATGAAAGATGATGAATGATGAGAATGAAACAGGAACTCGTCTCCCGCCTGTTCCCGGTCCGATATGCGCCGACCAAGTTCCTTCAAGAAGGAAAGATGGATGGCCAAACACACCACAGTTCGGACGGCGGCGGCTGGAAACCGTACCTGAGGCCGAGCGTCGGCGTAGCGTCGTCGCTGCCCCTTCCGACGGTGCACGGCACAGCATGGGCTGAGACTTCTGATGACCCGAGGTGCATAGTTCTGCGCATTGCATCCCACAAAACCTTGCCTCGACGATAGCGGAAAGGTGTCATGCCCGTCCGGTCGTCTGCCGTCGCCACGGTCCATCCAGTGGCCCAGCACAGAAGGATGCAGCGTCTCTAGGAGCGCGCCGTTTGATGACGTCAATGAGAGGGCGTGGCGTGGTAGACTACCCGAGCTCAGCTTTGAGGGAATACGCACAGAGCGGCAGACCTCGAGCTCATCAGTGCTCGCATCGGCAGTGATTGTGGACGCAACTCAGCGCAACTCGCAGCGACAGCGGGTGCGGCAGAGTGTCGCGGTCAGCAGCATGCCCAAATACTCGGCACTGGAAAGGCGTCAGCAGGCCGGCGAGTGTGGCTGCGCAGCAGCGCGGAGTCGGCCTGGTCGACGTCGCTTGAAAGGTGTCGAGGAACGATTAGCCACAACGGTTGCGCAGCGTTGCCACGTATTCTGGTGATGCTGTTATTCTTCAGGGCGACACCAGTTACCCGCCACCAGTAAAGAGGGGACCAGTTCCGACGCCAGATTCTGCACTGTACGCCTGATGTCAATGATGAAGAGAGCGTGATGACTTAATGAGCCAGATAGGCTGGTAGGCGCAGAATAGACACTTTCGGATACCGAGACTACCCAGACTGCAGGCAGGTCCATGCCCGCCAGGAGTGTCATCAGGTCAACGTTGGTGATGATGAACGGCACCGCGAGGACGACCTCGTCGATCTCTACAGAGAAGGATATGGTACGCGGGAGCGTGCGCAGAAGGTAAAGCAGCCTTGGTGCTGAGCCGTAGTTTTTAAGTAAGAAAAAGCTGGTTGTGCCTCTTCAAGTTTTTGCATCTCGCTGCCGAGCGGCTACCATCTCTGTCCGCCACTCACAGCTGCTCGACTTGTTCGTCGCAGATTGGAGATCCCAGTAGCTGCATGTGAGACGCAGTTCACCGAACGCCGGCAACCACAAGCCCGCAAGTTTCCATGGCGTGTTGCCAATAGGACCGTCTGCTCCCAACAGATGCTCGCAATAGGTGCATTTATCTTCAGTCCTAGCTTCTCAAACTGGTTGTGATGCGCTGGAATGTTCTGGTGAGAGTCGACGGTCCTCCGAGGGTGGCGTCGTCACAAGGTACCGAGACGCTAATGTCGGTGTCCGTCCGTTTTGCGACGTCATCATGCCAGAAGAATAGGAAGAGAACTGAGCGGGTCCCGTTGTTAATCAGTGCGAGACAATATCTTCTTGTTGTCATATGTAGTAGTGGCGAGGCGCTGCTGTAAGGCTGCCACACAGAGGGAGATGTAGAAGACGGGAACGCACCGCTTCTATGATGGAACACGTCGCACTGTGTTGAAAGCATTGGCCATGTCTAGCTTGACAAATTACTTCCTGCGGTTGACTCACGGTGGCGTGAAAAGCTCCTGACTGCGTTACAGCAGCTCAACACATCCGGAAACGGCCGTGCGCACTCGAGTTGAGCGGTCGAATTCGCGCGATGCGTGAAGACACGCAGCGAGAAGCAACTTGCGGCGATGCGCCGATAAACCTGCCGATTGCAATCGGCGTAGCTCGTTTCTTTCTGAGCGCGATGAGGGACCGCCGTGAAAGCTTCGCAAGCAAAAGTTCAGGAATTTGCCGCTGAGTTGCCAAGATTCGTCACCATGTTGGCGCGTGAGGAGCTCGTGCTCCAGCTTCTGAACGTCGACCACCGAGGAAGCGAAGAGTGGGCGGGCCGGATGCCGTTAGGCCGGCCACTTGAACTGGGCGGGAAAGGAGTTGAATAGCTCGCAGAACGTCGGCTCGGTTGCGATCAGTGAGTAAACATCGTCAGTGGTGGAGGAATTGCACGCTGGTCGCAGGTTGTTCGGTTTTGTCCACTGATTGCACGGCCAACAACTTCGTCCGATGTATGCTCAAACGATCTCGGATGTTAGACCCAAGAGCGCCGCGCACGTCCTCTGTCAGCTAGCTGTGATAAGCTCGCGAGAATTATCTGTTCAACTCGATTCGGCGGTGCACCGCGCGGGGCGCGCTGAGCGGGGCTGAACTGTCAGGGATTCATTCGATTCTTCTCATAGCAGCGATGTATGCGGCGAATTTAAACTCGTGCTGACAGCTTGTGCGGCTGCTTGCCGGAGACAGGACGCAAAGAGTAGCGTAAGCGAAGCCTAAAAAATTTATTTCCCAGGCTGCTTGCGTCCTCGGACGCCACGCTTGAACGCTGAGCGGACGCACCGCACTGCAATGCGAGCCGCTTAGTGACTCTCTGGGACAGGCGGCCGTTGCGCCTGAGGCCCGCGATGTAGTCCAAGCCCGAGCGCGTCGAGTTGTTGTGCCTTCCCGAAGTTTGGGACAGTTCTCAGCCAAAGCGGCAGTTGCTGCAGTTTCTGCCAATGCTCACACAGCTACAAGCGATGCAGGGTTTCGTCCATCTGCAGCATCTGCGGAGCCTGAGACGGGAGTGTAGTTCGAAAAGTCTGACTGAGAAAACGTTGGGTTAGAGCTGGAGTCGTGTTGGTCTCTGCGCGGTTTGGCGGCGAGTGACCCGCTGCATGCTGATTTTGATCGTGGTCCATGTTTGAAGGTGAGCTGGTCGGTCGAGGCCCGGCTCCATAACACCTCATCGTTGTTCCTACGTATATTTACTTTTTATCCTTATAAGTCCATATTCATGGCGATTCAGAGTTAAGAAGGTTGGAAACTGCAGGATTGTTGCATACAATGGCTCGTGAATACAAGTAAAATCACGAGAGATAGCTCTTTGGCCTTAACGCAATTTTAAAGAAAAAAGTTCAAAATGTGTTATATTTTTTAAACGTTAATAGTTATTTAAATGTAACTGCTGACTTATTAAAATAGATGAAAATAAACTCCGTTTAAAATAGGGACCATTTACATATGCGTTACATCGTAAAACACTGACGGGTTACGGCAAATTGGAGTAAAACGGCGGAGCACTCGCGGGCACATCCGACGAAATTAAGTCCAGGTCCAGTATTTGGTCGTTGTCCTATTGTCTTGCACGAAGCACATCAACGACGATTACTATTTCGTTGTATACTGGCTATCAATCACTAGGCTGAGTTATTACCGCTCGGAAACCGACCATACAGCCCCATGCCGCAATGGATCGATGGGTAGCTGGATATTCTGTCGTTGCCAGTAAGGCGCCTTAGTATGGAGATTAAACGAGCGAGCGTAGGAAAAAAATATGTCTTTGCTTGTCCTGCGCGTCTGCGTCTGCGCGTTGGCGCTGTCTTTGCTTGTCAACAATTAACTCTGAAATTCAGAGTTAATTCAGAGCTCATGCAAAAGAACGGGGAGGCCGCACCAGTAGCTTCAAAGTTGGGGGCGTCGCCCCTCTCCCCCCAGGCCAAAGTTGAGGGCGGTTTGCCGCATTGCCCGCGGGTCAACACACTGTCCTGCAACCTAACTGCCAGCTAAAAACCGAGCCAGTCAGCGCCTCCGCCTCTCGCCTTCAGTGCTATACAGCTTGATGGTGACTATGCTTCGGGGCCGAGCGCCGACGGCTGGATATTGGATAACTGTGGGACGTCATAGTATGGCACGTGACCTGCCAGATGTCAGCGACCGACAAGTGGACCTTGTCGACAGGGTGGCGACACCAGGCCCACACAGAGAACGCGGTGGCGACACTGGCGGCCACACAGAGACCAACGTGGCGACAGTGCGGCCAACATGAGGACCAGCGGTGGCGACAAGCGCCATCAACAGAGACTAGCGGTTGGCGACACAGGCGGCCACACAGGAGGACCAGCGGCGCGACAACAGCGGCCCACACAGAAGACCAAGCGGGGCGAACACAGCGCCACAAAGGTAACCAGAATGCGGCGCGGGCGGCGACACAGCGGCCCACACAGAGGACCAGCGGTGGCGACACGGCGGCCACACAGAGACCAACGGTGGCGACACGGCGGCCCACACAGAGGACCAGCGGTGGCGACACAGCGGCCACACAGAGACCAGCGGTGGCGACACAGCGGCCACACAGAGGACCAGCGGCGGCGACACAGCGGCCCACACAGAGACCAGCGGTGGCGACACAGCGGCCACACAGAGACCAGCGGTGGCGACACAGCGGCCACACAGAGACCAGCGGCGGCGACACAGCGGCCAAAGAGACAACGGTGGCGCACAGCGGCCACACAGAGGACCAGCGGGGTGACAAGCGGCCAACCAGAGACAGCGTGGCGACACAGCGGCCACACAGAGACCACCGGCGCGACACAGCGCAACAGAGACCCGCGGCGACACAGCGCCACCAAAGATGACCAGCGTGCGCGAACAGCGGCCCACAACAAGAGACCAAGCGGTGGCAACACAGCGGCACACAGAGACATGCGGCGCGACACAGCGGCCCACACAGAGACGCGGTGGCGAACAAGCGGCCAACGAGGCCAGCGGCGGCGACACCAGCGGCCACACAGGCCAGCCGTGGCGACACCAGCGCCCACACAGAGACCTAGCGGTGGCGACACAAGCGGCCCAACAGACGACCAGGTGGCGACACGGCGGCCCACAGAGACCAGCGCGGCGACACAGCGGCCCCACAGAACCAGCGGTGGCGACACAGCGGCCACACAGAGACCAGCGGCGGCGACACAGCGGCCCACAGTGTCCTACAAGCAGGGGTGTAGTTCCAGATTCAGTTGAGGGGGCTTCAGCCCCCCTCCCCAAATTGGCTTCAGCTCCCCAGCTTAGACGGGGAAATCGGTCGAATCCGGGGATAAATCTGTATTTTTGTGGATTTTTATGTCAACTTAAGCGATTTTTCCCAGCTCCCCCCAAATTGTATTGAGAATCTACGCCCCTGCCTACAGCACTGACGTCGTACCCTCGTCAGAGGCCAGGCCTGCAGCTCGGTGACGGAGACAGAGGTCAATCAGAGGAGAACTTCTGCAGTGACAGAGCCATTCTCCGTCCGGGCACAAACAGCTGGAGCAGTCATTGACGTGAAATGGTCCCACTCTATTCACGATGATGAAGGGTTACAAGGCGATTGAATTAACAGGACAGGGTCAGGGAGTCAGTGCGTCGCCGGCAGGCAACATCGGCTCGTATGGACTACGGACTATCTTCTTGAGGTCATCGTTTCCCAAACATCATCTAACATCCAATTTGTTTTAGCTTGCAGATGCTTATGGCACATAGGTGAAATGGTCCCACTCTATTCACTGATATTTCACTGGTGACTCCCAATCAGACATGTGCCAAGGCCAAACAATAGGATTCAAGATCCACAAGATCCCACGACAAACTGGTTTACCAGGATCCAGGAACCAGAGGATCCTACGATTTTATTATTCTGCAGGATCCAAGATCCATAGGATCCCGCGAAAAATAATAGTCCAGGGTCTAAGATCCACAGGATCCCACGACAAAATGATCCTGCAGGATCCAGGATCCAACAAAATACCAGATCCTGGATCCTAGGGATCCTGGATCTTTGATATTTTTGTTTTGGATATTGACCATGTCTGATCTACGAAAGTCTGTCTGTAGTTTGTAGTTTTAAAGTCTGTAGTCTGTCTGTAGTTTTATGCAACTCTGGTGGAGCGTACTTGATTCTCATTGTCCGCTAAGAAAAGTGACACCGCGGCCGTCAGGCAGCACTGTCCGTGGTGGACGGACAATGAGACGTTTTCGTGAACCCTAATGCGATATGGGATAGGGCCAATTTGTGTACGCAGAGACGGGAGTCGAGGACAATAGAAGGAGCGTCCGCAAGCTTTCAACCTAGTCAAGGCCACTTTTGCCTTTTGGCGTCACGTATAAGAATATGTATGTGCGCAAATTCACGCGGATCGTCATGCTTTTCTGGCAGGGTATCAAAGAATTTGTCATGCGGCCGAAAGAGAGTGGGAATAGCTCTGTCTCGTTGTCAGCCGAAAAGGCGGACGAATTTAACCGACACTGCGCCAATGTCGGGCCAAATATCGCCGCTGAGATAGCAGCTGGTAACAGCACTGGGCCTCCACTCCCTCCCAGGCCACCCTGCGTGACGACAGCGGGCTGACGCTTCGTGTATTACACTTCCCGTGACTTCAGCCCGGCTTCGTGAACGTTGTCTGCCAGCCAAGCTGTCGGAACTTGATGAACTGCCCTGTAGGCCGTGCAGAAAGTGTTTTGCAGGAGGAAGCCAGTTAAGTTACAGACATTCTATATTACCAGCTTGTCAAAAATTTTTGCGAAAAGGTCGTTTTGCCGTCAGGTTACTGAATTATTTGATAAACAATAATATTACTGGCCTTCCACACAATATGCCTTACGCAAATGTCACTCAACTGAAGATTAGCCCTCATCGATGATCGTGACTGGATGGTATGAGGGATAAATGGAAAAGGGGCACATTCATCTCAATGCACATGCAGTGATCTGAGCCGTGCCTTCGATAAACGTTGACCACAAAATTTTGCTTGACAAACTGTCATGGTACGGCATTGACCTTCCTGGTTTGCGAGCTACCTGGGTGGGGCGGTCGGCCAGATGTGAGAGGCGGTGAACCTTTCCTTATCTTCTGACCCATGCCGTGCTAAAGGTCCTTAACTGGCCCGGTCTCTTCAGCATTTTCACAAATGACCTTGCATCCTCCCTGCCTCATGGACGCTTAGTATCCTATGTCGATGATACCTCCTTATTAGACTACTCTCCTCCAGACCAGCTCAGTGCTTTGAAATTTCGCCAGGAGGAGACAATTGAGTCTATCAAATCCTACTTTAAATCGAATTCCTTAAAAATAAATCCTACCAAAACAACTCTTCTTCTTGTCGGCACGTCTCAGTCTCTAAAAAGCACTAGTTCCTTCTCAATTAAAACATAATTTCTGGTCACGTCCTGGTCCCCTCCTCATCCGTGACGATGCTCGGAATGGTCTTTGATGATAAATTATCCTGGGAGGAGAATATATCAAAAGTTGTCAAAAAATGTAACTCTATTCTTCTTTTCACTTTACAAAATTCGTCACCACCTCACACCAGAGACCCGCAAGATCCTTATTCATGCTCACGTGTTTCCCACATACTCATCTTCTGTCTCTGCAATCTGGGGCGTGAGCTGCAGCCTGGTCACTTGCACAAGAATTTTCAAAAACTTATAAATTTTGCGGCTCGGATAGTGACAGGTGCCCGAAAATTCGATCACATCTCACCTATTTTATATCAACTTGGCTGGCGCAAAATTGACGACCTGATCGAACATCGAGACTGCATCAAAGTCTCCAAGGCTCTGAATGATGCAAACACTCCGGAAGCTATTAAGTCGTTATTTGTCCGACGTCGGCGTGTTCGCAAGCGGTTACTCGGCAACAGCCAGTGGCGAGTTACAGCTCCCTCCGTTTCGGCTTTTCGCTTGGCTCGCAGTACTTTCTCATACCTGTTGGCAGCCAAGTCCTGGAACAACCGGGCCGGCAGCCGCCTCGACTGCTCGGGATGAACCCAGATTGTTACCGCCGCTCTACCTTGATATGACATATTCATTATTGGTGAAAAAAATCGATTTGGCATTGTTTTGCATCTGTGGATTAATATTTTTGCGGTCTGAGTTGAGGAGTATCGAGTACAACTTGCGCCCTTGACCGATGTATGTGTAATGCCTCTTTTTGTATATCGAATGTATGTGTACCTCTATTGTCATCTTTGACGACGATGTTTTTTGCCTCTATGTACTCATCTTGACGATGTTTTTTGGAAACGGATCAAACACTAAACCACAACGTGGAATGACTCGCCATTATATGAACATGAACATGATCACCACATGTAAATATTACGATATTTGCATTGAGTGTGGGAGTTTTAAAAGCATGAAATGCATGCATTCTTGCATTGTAGCAACACAAAAAGTGAAATATCCTTAACAAGATCACACAACAAACATATTTTCCAGGATCCAGAGTCCACAGGATACAGGATCCACAGGATCCCACGACAAAACAATTTTCATGACCCAGGATCCACAGGATCTCACGACAAAATTATATTGCAGGATCCAGGATCCAACAAGATCCCAGATCTTGGATCCTAGGTATCCTGGATCTTGGATCTTTTTTGGATCTGGATCTATTTTTGCTCCCAATGTACTTTTGTTTTGCTCCCTTACTTTTTCAAGTGCTATTAATTGCACTGAGCGAGCCCCCATGGCCCCATTAACCCGCGCGGCGTAGGGGTCTCTCGCCGAACGCGCGGCGTAGGGGGGTAAATTTACCCTTCTTATCTTCCGAACCAATAACCGCCAGCGAAAGACGCGCAAGGCGGCGATCGAAGCTCTCAATTGAAACGACATCGAATGCATACCCGAAATGGGTTTTCAAGTTAGGTCAAAGTAAGGAGCCTGGCGACGTCAGGTCATATGCGAAAGTTCGAGTGTGTAATTTGCAGTTATGGTTACAGTTGACTGTTCCCAAGTGTTTATCATCTGTTTATTAGACGTTGTCACCATGCAACACTATAAGCTCTTGCACAAGGGTGTAAGCTACTATCTATTGTCATTAGTAGAAAAGTGTTTTAAATTGCCATGGCGAAGCACTGTTACATAGGGTCGGATAGGTTCAGAGTCGATCATATAGGAATGCAACTGGCACTGTGAGAGCGTCTCATGAGACTTGTAGCCCCATACCTTTGTGAATCCGATTTTTGTTAGGTAGTGGATATATAGACAGTAAGGCCATCGATGGGTCGAATTCGAGGTCATTTTACTCAGACTTGACCCCGGCTACCAACGCGTCGGCAGATCAAAGGTCAGCCCTTCTCACAGGTCAACACCTTAAAAGGAGCTCGCAGGAGACTATGGACCTGAAACCAAATGCACTGTCCTTCTCTAGGTTAGGATTGTTGGCGTCTCCATTAAACACAGGAAGAGGCGACATTTCAGTCACTCACCTCTGTCCAACCTTCAGCGTCAAAAAGATCCATTAGGAAAACGTTGATTTGGGACACAAATATTACTTCTCAGATACTCGTATCATCCATCATGCTTGTGGAAGTCCAACTTCGTAGCCTCACTCTGAGTATAGATGTAGAGCGATTGTACGTTTAAGAAGTGTGTTGGGTATTCATTATACACTTGGTTTTCACTGAGTCATACCTCCTTGCGTTTTATATAGATTACCTTTGAAATCTTAATCTCTTTGGCGGGAAATTCTCTGAAAAGAAGAAGGTCTCAGTTTTCCCTTATCTGTTTGGGGTGCATGAATGGACCCCCAAACTTATTTCTACAAATCCGAAATTTTGCCCATCTTGGGTAACTCCAATCGTTGTAAGATTTCCTTTTTATGGAGCCCGTTTTAACGATTTGCAATATTGCTATTGAAAGCCCTATTGTTTCTCACGATGCATCAAAACACTCTTATCGAATTCACTATACACCCAAAAATGGCAACTGACATACGTCGATTCAAAACGTCATTAATCTACCGCAACAGTTCTAATTTCTATTTTTACGATGAATTTTTTTAGGCAAGAACGGTGCACAATAGGATACTGGAAAGGGTAATGAAACTTTTTACGTCTGTACTATTACGGTTTTCTAAGATTGCGGAAATAACGGGAGGGGTAACTTTTAGACCCCACCCCCCCGTTACCCCGCGCGGGTAATACCCATGGCATGGGGAAGAATTAGGGGGACATCACTGGTTAGCCTGAGTTCACAGGAGTGACTGGAGAACTACTAGGTAGCCCTGTGACCTGCCCTGACCTGCTGGCCCGAAACTCGGCTGACCGTGACACCCGGACCAAGGCGGTCGCAGCGGCGTCGCGCGCGCAGGAAATTACACAACATCAACACTGAACGGCAGCCACGTTTGTTTTGTTTATTAGGGTTTTCGGCGCGGCAGCCGAGACGTCCGCCGGCAGCAGCATATCAGACACGCATGCATACAGCCAGCAGTCTCCTTTCACTCCCACTTAGTGGCAGACGGAGACGCTGTACGCCGGTCTCGCGTCGTCTCGGCCGCAGTAGGTCACGGCTAGTGTGCCGTTGACTTTCATTGTGGTGTCGTCACTGGCGTCACGGCACTGCCGCGTACACGCGTGCGTCACGCACACGGGCGTACGCACGCGCACGCACGTACGCACGCGCACGCACGTACGCACGCGCGCGCACGCACACACACACACGCACACGCACACGCACACGCAAGTACGTAGCGTACGTACTACGAACCGAGCGCGCACGAACGCCCGCCTACAGCGGCGGCGGGCGGCGGCGGCGTGGTGTTTGAAGAGGTTAGGTGACGCAGAGTATCGGCATTCGGCACCATATATGCAGGGATGGACCCACCACATGGACCCACCACTCGTGAGCCTGTCCAGATGGCGGGACCGAGGATGAGGCCGTACGACTGGGAAGGGTCAAACGTGACAATGGCAGGCCCCAGTGTGTTGATACTTGATGGTGCACCCTGATCAGTGGCGGATCTAAGAGGAGGGGGGCAAAATGGGCGATTTCGACCAAATGAAAAATCGTTGGTCTAATCTCCTCAGTTAGAGTAAAAGTTACAATTTTTGCCCTTCCAAAATGCATTTTTGCTGTTTTTAGCGATATTTATTAATTTATATATTATATATATATATATATGCGTCAGCCACTGCGTATGTATATATATATATATATATATATATATATATATATATATATATATATATAACGGATAACAGCGGGACTTCCATAGATCCCCTTTGGCAAATTCAAAATTTAATAGCTTAAATGCGGATACGTTTTTGGGAAAATCAACTTATTAATTTAGAATTTCAATAACGGCCAAAGATAATAGTTATCTCAGTTCAAAACCAATACAAATGTGCAACACTCCCTTTAAGAGTATTAAGACCGGAGCCGATTGATGATTCGCGCGGAGCCTATAGTCTCGATCAGCGAGAGCAAGTTCCGTTCGGCAAAGAGCGCTTAGAGTTTAGGTTTCTTGTCTGAAACTATTGGCTCCGTGTCGTCTGCATACTGCCGAACATTAAACTCCGCTAGGAATGGCGACAGACCATTACTGAGGGTAATAACCAGCCCAAAGTAAAGACCAGACTTCACTATGCGTGGTGATTTCCTGAGCACGCGCGTGTTCTGCATAAATGCTGCACCGGAGACAAATCCACCTTTGATTGTCTGTTTAATGGGGGTTTTAGGGTCCACCGACTCCTCGGGTCAATAAGCGCCCAACAAGTCCACTTGTTTGAAAATAAATTGGTTGCGCTACAATTGCGCATCACGCAAATCACGCATGGAGCACCACGCAAACACGCAATCACGCATAACTACGTCGCGCAGATCTCACAGTAAAGTTCAGAATCCTGAGTTTCTCGGCGTGTTTTGCGTGACGCGTCACTGATAGCGCGATGTGATCGCAATTTGATTAGTCGGGGGCCAGGGTACAATGGTCAGAGCCGGAGTGTTTGGACGACTGCCACGTATTGTCAATGAGTTCCTAAGGAAATGTCCCAATGCTGACCCCTTTTCCACAACACCCTTTCATCAGCACGCCACAACCATAGTTTAAGTTAAAAATATCCTCATTTGAATTAAAACGAAAGCCAGAAAAGTTGTGTCTTCTTTTACTCAGTGGCTGACGCATGGTCTCACAGCATAACCGTCATGCATTCACTGCGCCAAGTGGCCAGGATATTCAACATAATCGAACAGTGCACTCAGGTTCACCTCTAAGTTTCACATCAAGATACCGTCTCTTACCACACGCGTTACTGGGTATATTCTGTAACGCGAGTTACTGGGGGTGGCTTTTATGCCCCCCCCTCTGATCTCCCGAAACTAACTGGACCGATCTTAAAAATTTGAACGGCATTCGATAGCGCCTATCAAATTTGTCGAGGGAACCTAATATTGTTATCTTTCAGGGTTCACGCGATACGTCACAGGTCACGTCAAATAAAAAAAATTGTTTGACCGTGCCATCAAAGTCAGGGTGGGTCGGCATTGTCGCGCAAAAAAATGCCGATATTACGCGCAGATTAAGTTGGTAAATCGTATATTCGTGCTCTGACACTTTCTAATTACCATTCTATAGTCTCTTTAGACTTGGGTCAGGTCAAGGTCATCCGAGGGGTCACAAGGTCAACTGAAGATACGGCAATTAGGAGTTGTAACACATGTTTTATAGGCTTCGTTTATCCGATTAGAAGCGAAAACATGACCTAAGAAATGATTTCTTCCATAAAATTAAAGAAAAAAAAACAAAAAACGGAAATACACTTTTTTGCTTATTGTTATACAAGGTGCGTCCAAGTTTTGTCTTTGAAAGACTGTCCACTCAGTCTTTTTGAAGATATCTTACTTCAAACTTGCTACACGCATTCATTGGGATCAACTCAATTACTATATTTCGCTTTTCTGAAAATGTCAAACTTTTTTTGAAATTTTCAAAAAAGCAAAGACAAAATGTCTTTGGATATCTCAAAATTTTGAATTGGCATTTTTTCAAAATCCGAGATAGCAGTCTGAAATAGCCCAACTTATTACCTGTCTTTTGGGTGTATGACAATTTTTAGTTCTTATCTTAAAAACTGTACATTTGGCAGCGTTTCCCGCACACTCCCTATTTTCCAACAAAAACGCAGAACATGACGGTCATCGGACGTCATTTCCCGTGAACTATAATAGCCTCATCTTTTTCCATCGGGCAGCATGTGTAAATTGATCTGGGACAAGTATCGAAAGTTTTGGTCAGATATCCACGTTTTGGTTTGGAGATATTGCAGAATAACGAGAGTGGGCTATAATAGCCCCCCCCCCCCCAGTTAACTCGCGGGGTTAACCGCGGTTCACTCGGGGTATATTTCATACACGCGAGTTACTGGGGGGTCTATTTATAGCCCCCCCCCCTCTGATCTCCGAAACTACTGGACCGATTCTTAAAATTCGAACGGCATTCGATAGCCTTTATCAAATTTGTCGAGGAAACCTAATATTGTATCCTCAGGCGTCACTGATGACGTCACAGGTCACGTCAAATAAAAATGTTTGACCGTGCCATCAAAGTCCGCGCTGGTCGGCATTGTCGCTAAAAAAATCAGTTTTTAACGCATAATAAGTTGGTAATCGGTAAAATTCGTGTATCTGACACTTCTAAATTACCATTGAAAAGCTATTTTTGGACCTTGGTCAAGGTTCAAGGTACCGAGGTCACGAAGGTCAAATTGAAGAATTCGGTCATTAGGAGTTGTAACACCATGTTTTATGGGTTCGTTTATCGGTTTAGAACGCAAAAATGACCTTGAGAACCATCGTTTTTTTCCATAACAAATTGAAGAAGAAGCAAAACGGAAATGCCACTTTTTTGCTCATTGTTTATATCAGTAAGGTGGTCTATTTGTCTTTGAAAGGCTGTCACTCAGTCATTTTGAAGATATTGACTTCAAACTTTCTACAACAACATTCATTGGGATCAACTCAATTACTATTATTCCGGTTTTTGAAATTCGAACTTTTTTTGAAAACTTTCAAAAAAACCCAAAAAATGTCTTTGGAATTCTCCCAAATTTTGAAATTTCATTTTTTTATGAAACGAGATAGCGTCTGATAGCCCAACTTATTACCTGTCGTTGGTTTTTGACGATTGAGTTTTATCTTTAAAACTGTACCTTTGGCAGCGTTTCCCGCAACACCCATCATTTTTTCAACAAAAACCGCAGAACATCGACGTCACTCTGACGTCATTTCCGTTGACCTATCATAGCCTCCGGTCCCTTTTTCCATCAGCAGCAAGTGGTCAAATTGATCAGGGACAAGGTTGAAGGTTTGGTCACGATACTTACGTTGGTTTAGGAGATATTGCAGAATAACGGGAGGGGGGCTATAAATAGCCCCCCCAGTAACTCGCGGGTTAAATGAGAACACGACCAAGCTCAGCACTGCGATACTCCAAAATCCCACAACACAAACTCGCCACCTCACTTCTACAGCCAGGGCTACACTGACCCCGAACACAAACTCTGTACATTCTGGCAGCGCAGCAGCCCCAATACATGAGCTGGTAACCGAAGGAATTGCATACGCTCCAGGAGTGTCCCCCGGGCAGCGCAGCAGCCCCGATACGACCCGCAGCTGGGACGCCCCAGGGGTGTCCCCCGGCAGCGCAGCAGCCCCGATACGACCCGCAGCTGGTACGCCCCAGGGGTGTCCCCCGGCAGCGCAGCAGCCCCGATACATGAGCTGGTACGCCCCAGGAGTGTCCCCGGGCAGCGCAGCAGCCCCAATGCGACCCGCAGCTGGTACGCCTAAGGACTCAGGAGTGTCCCCGGGCAGAAGCCGCTCGGCTGCCGGTGCAGAGGAGCCGGCGGAGGAGCAGGCGGAGGAGCCGGAGCCGGAGGAGGAGCCGGAGGAGGAGCCGGAGGGGGAGCCGGGGAAGGAGCCGGAGGGGGAGCCGGGGAAGGAGCCGGAGGAGCCGGAGGAGGAGCCGTCGGAGGAGACGGAGGAGGAGCCGGAGGAGGAGCCGGGGAAGGAGCCGGAGGAGGAGCCGGGGAAGGCCATTGCCGTCGGGCCGTCACACCACGTTTGCGTGGAAGAAGCCACCGATGCAGTCAAACCCTCACGGATCGGATGAACCAGTTCACACTTTCAACAAGGTCAGGCGAGAATCAATGGTCATCTTCAGTAAATGGAAATTGCTATAGCCGTCGGCCAGCTTTGGCGATAAGTTAAACGAAGGGACTTATCTAACGACTGTAGGTTTATTTGTACCCAACAGTATAATTATATTTTCTTCGAAATATAAGTTAAGATAATCACAGCAACATGTGGTAATCGCTGACCACCACATGGCTCTCTGTCGGCAGTATTTGAAGGGGTTATTTTTTATTTTTTGCTATATTTATTTGAAGTTTACCGCCAGAGACGGATGAGCAATGTGTCTCGATAGTCGCGGCTGTATAACAGGACAAATGATATCAAGGCCACCCACCAGGCTAGTCCCAGCCACCCAGGGCACCCACCAGTGGCTAGTCCCAGATGAGTTCAGTATGTACGTTACTGGATGTCCATAAACACACACATTGCAAACACGCCATCCATTCCAAATGGGCTGTGACCATCAGCCTGCATCATGCGCATCCGTTATCGTGTTGATGTAATATGGCATCATTCGGGGGTCACTTTAGCCAAATGGAAGATAATAATTCAAGTTAATATCGTGCACGCTCTGTGTCAAAACGAAGAATATGAAACTAGCGTCTGCAATTTAAAAATTATTAGCGTCAGATTTGGGCTGGACATGTTTTTTTTTTTATTTAGTTACCATTTTAAAGATCATAAAAAAGGCTAGCTTGATGTAGGGGCTCCGCCACGTATTTGATATTGGGGGGACGGGGGACAGGATCGGCGATGCGATTTTAGCTAGTGCCATTTTTAGCCGAATTTGCCAAAAATAGCTATGCAATCTACTTTTTTGCTATGATGGGGTGACTTTCCTCTCTTTTCATAGCTTTTGGGTGAAATTAGACATAAATTAAAAAGGGAAAGGAAATTCAGACGACTGGCACCATCACAAAGAGCTTGAATTCCTTGAAAATCTATAGATTTTTACAATATGCCGAGACATCTCTTTAACGTTAGCACGTGAGGGTGTGGTATAACATTACAGCTCAATGTTAGTTGATCTGGGAAAACATTTTTGCCCCGGGCCGAAATGTTTTCCAAATCTCGTTGAAATAGTATAATGAGCGAAAAATCCTGCTCAGCGGCATATGGCCAATTTCATAACACACTTGGGCCGGAATAATTATTTGGAACTTCGGTTCGAGCATTTAATTTTTCGCCCTCGACTTTCGGTCTCGGGTGGAATATTCAGCTTGGATCTCGGTCAACAAAAAATGATTTTTTCCCGCCCCGTGTGGAATTATATATTACCATTGATGCAGACAATTTATGTTGATGCATGCCTACACTTTTGATAATTTTGATGTTGGGTTGTTTTGGAGATAATGAAGTTGTAATGGCGTCATGTCATGCCATTTTTGGTGGAAAAACTACAATGTTTGACAATCTTAACAAATGGAACTCAGAACCAAATAGCAAAACAAAAACATCAAAAGAAAGCAAATAACATTGCGCTATCTTAAACATGGCATCTCTCGATAGTATAACATTTTTCAGTTGTTGAGACACCTAAAAAATGAAATGTCCTCACAAAACCAAAAATTTTTAAACGATGTTCCCAAAAACCTGAAATAATGTGAGAGACACTCTAGAAATGGAAGCATACCCAAAACAAATTTCGAAGCAAACTTTTATATTTTGTTCTGACTTATGGGCTGTCAAGCGATTAAGAAACTTATGCACGATTTGTATTACCGGCTTCTTTGCAGCTCTTTTATTGAACCAGATAGCTAGACAATTCACATAAATGTTCCACGCCATAAATTCTGAGACAAATTTTGCTCCTACTAAACCATGCATTGCTTACTTATATTAATAAATTTTTTTAAAAATATGATCTTTATATGACCTAACCTTGACATTTTTATGGTATCAGGTTGTAATATGGGAGCTTCCGTACTACCGAATTCATATGTGTACAAAAACCTAAGGATTGCAGTGTCCTGGCGAAAAAACCATAAAACATGTGGTTGCATGGACTTCGTAGATTCTCTGGCCAGAGTGACCTTTTTGTGAGCCTGAGGCCTTCTTTGCACCAAATAATTACCCGGATAATAAAAATAATCCAACCCACCCAGCAGGATATTTTAATCTTGCACCAAGCGAAGCAGGCCAACTGGTATACCCAGTTGGCTGCTTCGCTTGGTGCAAGATAAAATATCCGGCTGGGTAGCTTCACAGATCTTAACCTTGACATTTGGTTATAATTGCACTTTTGCTTAATGCAGAAGATGCATTATACCTTTGAGAGCACTTTGTGCGATAAAATAGTCTCAATCGAAGGCTTTGGATGGACAATATTACCCAAAAACTAAAAATGCCTATATCAATTTTGACATTTGACCTGACAGTGACCTGACAGGTGACGAGAGAAAAAATGGATGTGTTTCATTGAGAGTTTTCGATTGCCACCTTGCGCGTCTCGCTGCGGTTATTGGTTTGGAAGATAACGAATGGGCAGCCAGTCTGCCCCCCCCACCCCCCAGCGGGGCGCGTCGGCTGGAACCAAGGAAGCGGGGGGTGCGTGGAGTGTAGGTATTTGACAAATTATCAGTCGTCCTTTCTATCATTCTAAATGCCGCGGATGGTGCACTAAAATAATAAATTTGTCACACCAGTCAGGGGGCGGCCCCAGAGCGGCTCGATGAATACACTTTGTACGAGGGGAAGCACGCTCACGATGCTGAACCAGGGGGGATGGCAGACTGCACGTTTATTTTAACGAGGAGTGAGGGAGGATGCCTTATATGCGCATCGCGATACAGTGATTATCAATATTGTATTCGCTGTCTCGTGCAGAGTTCAAAAATATGTTGACTTGGAGCTAGATAAAATATGGCCAGGGAATTTTGCGAAGGGAGAAAAAAGGCTGCGATAAGAAATTTTGTCGCACAAAGCTGTCTTTAAACTTAACCACAAACTGGTATTTACACAAATATTGAGACAAATCAAACTCATGGGTGTAGAGTAGAAACCATTTGTACAAAGTTGGTGGTGGACTTGACAGCGGAACCAAACCCAGTGGCGGATCTGCGATTGGGCAAAATGGGCATTTGCTCCCCCCAAAAAAACGTCCGAAATCGGCACAAAATGACACATTTAATGATATAAAAGGAAATCTAAGCAACTTTTGCAAAGGCAAATTTGCTTCAAATCAGCTACCAATGCATGAGCAAGCGAAATCCGATAAGTTTTCAGAATTTTGTGAGACTTTTTTGGATTTTTCTCACTCCAAACTCCCTTTCTAGATCCGCAGCTGCCCATACCAAAGACCCATGGTGACAGTCGATGATGCATATCTACATCCAAGGCCCGCGCTTGACTGGGGAGAGCAAATATTGCCCCCTGCCGTTTATTTGCGATAACTCACGAACCGTTCAAGATATCAACCTGAAACTTTTAGCACCTTCCTGCACATCCATTTTATATCGGTTGTGAAAATTTGGCAATGTTTTAGATTTTGGGGGGTTAGATATTCACAGTTTTGTGACGTCACGTTTCTTGAATTTAGCGACAAAATCACTCAAGTTTTAAGCAGCTGTAACATGTTTACATTTTGATATAAACTTAACCCCTCCCCCCCCAAAAAAAAAGATAGCAAACTGCTATCTCAAAATTTCCAAAATTTACATTTTTACCATTTTTTATATTTTTTATGTTTTTTTTTTTGGACAATTTCGTTTTCTTTTGTGTCACATCGAAAACCGGAATATATGTGAAAGAGTGGTATTCAAGCAACATACAAACCAAATTTTAAAAGAATATTACCATTTTTGACTTAGTGATAGCCTTTCAAGCATAAATAACTATGCTCGAAACTAGCAATACAATCACATTCACAACCAACTTTAAAAAGCTGTGAAAATGGAGAAATTAAAAGATAAACTGGAGTTTAACAAAATCAGACAGCATACCTAGTAATGTTCTAAAACAGAAAAAAATCACAAAATTTGGACCTATTTTTTTCTCTCTCTTTTTCTTCTTTTTTTGTTGCGAAAATTATAAAAAACAGACATTTATGTGAAAGAAAAGTGTTACAACAATATAAAAGACAAATTTCAAATACAGAGCACAATTTTACTAACAGAAAACCTAAGGAATGGTAACTGATGCGCTAATATTTTGAACATTGCGTTTTCTTTGCTTATTGTTGACAAGATAAAGACAATAAATGTCAGCAATGTCAATTTTGAGAACAACTGGTCCAAAACAATGTATTTTTTTGTTAAGATATAAATAAAACTTTGGACCTCATTTGAACCTGAAGTTGACTCGCTTTGGTCACTCTATTCTATTTAATACTGCTGCTCTGATGTTGCCATGAATTATCACTATCAAGATAATAGTATAAAACAGCCGCATAAAAACATGTGTCGCATAACTTTCAAAAATATGTTTCGAACAGTGACCTTTTGTGACCTGAACTTGACCTTGACCTTTTAAAAAAGCTGATGCAGGATGTGTGTCATACCTTTGGGGGCACGTTGGGTGATCATGGTTGCAATCAAAGGCTCTGGATGGAAAGTATGGTCCATAAACTCAAATGCCTCGTTTTGACCTTTGACCTGACCTAGACCTAAATGCAAGCCTTGATGTAAAAAATAGAGTATGCTTGAGATGCGTCTTTGATTAGCTTTCAGTAACACCACTTGCGCGTCTCGTTAACGATCATCGGTTCCGGAGAATAACGAGGGGTCATATTCCCCCCCCCCCGGTCCAATGGCGTTCGGATAAGACCCGGTTAACGCCGCGGGTTAATACGGTATAACGGAATTAGATTATTCATCATAGTAGATCGATATCATTTATAAACACAGGCACCACACCACGGTCACAATCGTGATCGTCTGTGAGTCACAATGTACACAGTGTATGTCTCAAATCAAGAATCTTCAAAGTGTGCAAATACGTGGTGCTACTAAATATGGCTACTATGTATATAGAAAATGGCGTTTGATGATTTTTTGTTTACTGATTTGTTAAAATAAGCAAAGTTGTATATGCAAGAAGATCATAACATTACTTTCTGGCAAAATACGGTTCATGAATATTGGGGGGATTATCCCCCCCCCCACCTTCAAGATTGGGGGACGCGTCCCCCCTGTGGCGGAGCCCCTGGCTTGATGACACCCCTGACCAAGAATTCATGGTTTACCCCATGAAATTACGTTCCTGGAGTGCAGCCCATAGAGCGTCCACCGTTAAATTTAATGAGTATAACTCAGTTGCACACTATGTATTTGTTCCCCTTGACTGTAGCTGCGGCCAAAGGTGGAGAGGAATGGCTCAAGTTGGCATCAGGGTAACTTTATCCAGGAGCGTCGCCAAAATCTGGGGGGAGGGGCAAGAGTGATCTTGGGGGGTGTCGAAGGCCCTCAGCCCCCCAGGCATATTCGGAAATGTCGAATATAAGATCCAGACCTATCATACTTAGGCAGCCATAAGTCAGTCAAAAATATAGATATTGCCTTGAAATTCGATTTGGGCATCGTCCATACCTGATTCTCCAATACATATTCCGATTTGTGAATATGTTTGACAATTTTGATTTTGTGAAGAAAAGTTTCAAGTTTCACAAAATTAAAATTGTCTAACATATTAACAAATTCAATACCTAAGTGAATACCTAAGTATTGGATAATTAGGAATGGACAATGTCCAAACCGAATCTCAAAGTAATATCTAAAACTTCAATAACTTATAGGATATAAGTATAGGAACGGGAGAACCGCGGGGCCATGCCCCCCACACTTTTCAGGCTGGGGGCAGCAGTGTTAACTCCCCCACTTTTTGAACGATTTCTTCTCCTCTCGGTCATTGACCGATATTTGTTCGATGTGAAATGCTTTAATGTTATTGAAAACAGATATGAATTTACAACCCCGCAATACCATCCCATATATCCCATATCCCATAAGCGTAAGAACGGCGAAATTCTTGGCAGGCCAAATCCCACTCTTTTAAAGTTTGGTGATCCAACAATATTGAACGGCTTTCCCTACTTTTGAGTGATTTGTCATTTATATATCTCTGATACTGGTTCCATATGAATGCCTTTTAAGTCAGCAGGATAATAAGTAATTTACAATTTCACAATCATAAGCGTAGGAACGATGACTGGCGGCCTTGGTCTCCCACTTTTAGGCTGGGGTCGATAATGATAACCGGATTCCTCACTTTTGTCTTTTGAGCAATCAATCCCTCATCGATCACTTCTTTCGGTTATAGATGAATACCTTGAAGTTGGGAGAATAACTAGGTACTAATTCACGATCTCGCGTAAGGAAGGGGGCAGGGCCATTACCTCACTTCTTAGCCTGGGGGTCCAACAATAATACCTCGCCCCCTCAGTTTTAAGCCATTTTACCCTTTTCTATCACTGATATTTGGTCGAGATAAAGGGTTTACAGTTGAGAGAATAAAGATAAATTCATAACCCAGCAATGCCACAACTAATAAGCATACATAAGAAGTTGCCGCCACTAACCGGACGCCATCCAAGACAGGTGCCGTCCCTCAAAAATGTGCCGCCCCCTCAACTGGGTGTCGCCCCTTCAGCAGGTGTCGCCCCTCTGAAGATGCTGCCCCTTCAGCCGGGCGCCGCCACTTCAGCCAGGTGCCGCTCCATGCTAGGTGCCGCCTCCCCCCCCCCCCGAACAAAAAGTTGCACATTTATTTCGCGTATCGACGTCCCTGGCAATAGCCGTCCGCCAGAGTAAAGTCCGCACTCCGCCGCGTAGCTCAATCGGGAGAGCGCTAGGCTATATATCTGCCCCTCCCCCCTCGTCCCGTCAACGTGGGCTCGAGTCGGTTCGGCGCTCAATATTTTGGTCCTGGTAGGGATGACCTGTGGCAGATCGCAGCGGCCGCATTCTAGGTGAGGAGAAGCCAGTGAGCCGGGTGGCACATTCGGAAATGTCGAATACAAAATCCAGGCCTATCATGCTTAGAAAGCCAGTCAGTCAAAAACATATGCATTGCTTTGATATTGATTTAGCCCTATTCCCTGCGGGCGGCCAGAATTACGTTAACCTGCGGGGGGGCAGATTCTGCCCCCCCCCCCAGAGATCTCTAGAACCGCTCGGCCGATTTCGATGGGACAAACACCATTCGATTCGTCGTGACGAAATATTTCTTAAAAGGACCCCGAAATTGCTTTTTTGCTAAAAAAATGGGGCCAGGGGGCAAAAAATACGAAAATTTATGATTATTTTTGAAAGGTCATTGTGGCCATGTGATTTGACCGATTTGCATGCAAGAAAACGTTTATTGAGCTTCCAATGTCATGCTCCTTCAATGTGTGAAAGGGACAAAGTACACAAAATGAAAAATCATAGGCGTACTCAGGGATAAAAATGGGGGATTTTTGGATAAAAAATATGTGCTTTTTCCTTAGTGTTTGGGACGTGGGAACGTCACATGTGGGCTTTGTTGCTGTAATTTGTTAAACTGTAACAAATTTGCATAGGCGGAGTTCAGGAAACAACGTGGGGGGCACCATGTGCGGAACGCCTTTTAATAATCTGCTTGTTTGAAGTTTCGCCTAAATGACGGAGAATATCGCCTCCCATGTTAATGTACCTGAGTTCGCCTCTGCCCCAAAATATGTATGCATCACATTATGTATGAGCACACGCATCGACTTAGTTTCTGAGCTTTTATTCACCGCAAACTACGAAGGAAGTATGCGCCACACACCCGCATTCGTAACGACCTCCCAAAAACATGACCCTAGAGCCGCCTCTGCAGCACCGATTTTTTCAAAATTTTCACAGAACACGCGTCATTCATATTTAGGGAAAGCCCGAAAGTTTCAAGACGATAGACGAAACGGTTCAGAAGCGGCGGGCGAAAAAATACCGGGGGCAGAATCTGCCCCCCGCAGGGAATAGGGTTAGTTGTTGTCCATGCTTTGTTCTATTTTATGTGTAGTTAATTTGTGTAATATGTTTGAAAGTATAGATCTTATGATATTGTCTTCCCACATAATAATTTTTGTCAAACATATTTAAAAAACGAAATATTTATTGGAGAAACAAGAATGGACGATGCCCAAACAGAATAACAATGCAATATTTACATTTTTGACTTACCTACGTATAGCTCCCTAAGTATGATGGGTCTGGATTTTGTATTTGACATTTTCACATTCCTATGCGGCCGGGTGGACCTTCGCCTTTGTGAATTGTGAACACTTTACATCCATCCATTTTTGGGTGATTATTCCCTGTACGATCGCTGGTATTTACTATATACCATTACTTAAAGGGACACTGCCTCTTTCTGGTTATGGGCGCAAAATAACCAAGAAGTTGTTGCGCCCTAAACCCCAATCAACAAACAAACACTGCCTCTTTCGGATGATATCGCAAAAGCTGGCTTAAACAAGATCTAGGCCTAAGAACCACTTAGGATTTCTTATCGCCATTAAAAGCTTACCCATACCATTACCATGGATAACTTTTAATTATTTCTCATCCACAACCCAAGCAGCTCTAATAACAAAAACAATCTTTATTTCTTTTTATAAGAATCTAAAAACTGTTTACGATTTCAACTCACCACTACATATATGGAAGCGTTTGTTCAAGTTAACTGCAACTGACCAACCATCAGCTGACGCTATTACAATTGGATGAGTCGGCGTTGCACTTCTACAGTTCACCTTATATTGTTTTGTTTTTTTTCAAACACGATTTAACTATATTTTGAAATACAACTTCTTTTCATGTCAAAAATAGCCATATATCGCGCCGATTCAGGACAGAACGACGTACATTATTAATTTTATCAAAACTATATGCGTACTCTCCGCAACGCAAAATCGTGGCGTCAGCCAATCATATATCGAAAGTTTCGCGTTAAGATTACTGTATAAGCCTCTGCCCCAGATGCTGAGGCCCACATTCTTGAATTCTTTCTTTTATGGCCCACATCCTTCCACAAAAGTCAAATATCGGCTGGAGAGCCCTTTCAGTCCAGAAAACTTACAGTTTAGGGTTTTCAACACGGGCTACAAACATGCTATCTCAGTCAAGGGCGTGGAACGCGGGGGGCCGTGGGGGCCAGCCNACTATACTGGGACCAGGAGGTGGACTGCACACTCTGCCAGCAGGTTGGCGTTGTGACTCTGTCTGATGCGCACCAGTTTGAGGAACTGTTCTATCACAAAGGTGTGCCTGTTGTCATACAGGTGAGTGAGGAGTGCCCCATCCGCTGTCAACTGTCTGTGTTCATTGGTGTTTGTGATGCTGAGCAGGAACTATGGTTGCTATGGTTACCATGGTGGTGAGAATGTCAGGCAAGCAGACTTCCCTGAAGGTGTTCTAAAATGTTACCATTCAAACTAGACTTGGTAATTTATCGTCCCGACTACAGACCTAACTTTTCTTGAACATATTTTATATGTGCCAGCTGTTAGGGATTAGAACACGGCTTTCCATTAAATTAGCCTGACCTTCAGCCTAACTTGAGCCAACCTCTCCCACCCTGGTGTGGTGACTACAGCACAGACCCTGATCTGAGCCCTCACAGAACGCGGTGTTGGTTCCAGGGTCGCTATCGGCCCTGTCTCTCCTGTCTCGCCTGTCTCGGCCCTGTCTCGCCTGTCTCGCCTGTCTCAGCCCTGTCTCGCCTGTCTCAGCCCTGTCTCGCCTGTCTCAGCCCTGTCTCGCCTGTCTCGGGTCCGGTCTCGCGTGTCTCGGCCCTGTCTCGGCCCTGTCTCGCCTGTCTCGCCTGTCTCGCCTGTCTCGCCTGTCTCGCCTGTCCCGCCTCCTGTCTCGCCTGTCTCGCCCTGTCTCGCCTGTCTCAGCCCTGTCTCGCCTGTCTGGCCTGTCTCGTTTTCGGCCCTGTCTCACTCTCGCACCTGTACACCTACCACTATGAGTGCGAGAACATCACATTCCCTGCCCTGCCCTGTACCACCGCAGGACGCCGTGCCGGAGCCGGTGTCCCTCCCGGCCCTCCATCATCTGTACAGCCAGCACCGGGAGGAGATCGCGGCCGGCTCGGCTGGACGGCTGCAGCCGGTGGTGCCTGGACTGGACAGCCTGGACCGGCTGCTGACCACCCCGGAGCGGCAGCTGACTGACATGTCAGGCTGCGTTCAGTGGTGGGTGAGCCGACAGACCCGGCTGGTGGTATTCAGGCCTGCTGGCCACCCTGGAGCGGCAGACTGACTACATGTCAGGCTGCGTCAGTGGTCGGATGAGCCGAACACACTCGGCTGTTGGTCTCGCCTGCTGGGCCACCTCGTGAAACGGCAGCTGACTGACATGCCAGGGCTGCGTTCAGTGCGGGGTGAGCCGAACAGACCCGGCTGGGATGTATTTCAGGCCTGCTGCCCACCCCGGAGCGCAGCTGACTGACATTGTCAAGGCTGCGTTTCGTGGTGGGTGAGCCGACAATCACTCAGTTTTGGCTGGTGGTACTCGGCTTTACGGCTAATGAGTGCGACTGTAATCGTCATTTATAGTCGGCGCCCGCGGGGTCTCTCAGTGACCCAAGCGGGGGAAGCCGATTGACCCGCCAGTAGACTGACCGCGTTACACGGACACATGGATTCCAGGCCCAACGCTCTACCGACTCAGCCACCCGGGCCTCCCGACAAACTCAACTGTACTACCGAGGTATACAGCTTAGCAATGTTTCCATTTGTGTTCTGTTTTTGCTTTATGTAATTATACACTAGTGTGGTTACTGCCCTGGTTACTATAGTGCTGTTCCTTGCCACTAGTCATATATATGCTAGTGTTGTTCCCGAAGTGTAGCGGTTAACGCCGCCGAATTCCTGCAGGCGCTTGCTCCGGGTGTCGGCTGTGAGGCATTTGCGACAGCTGTTTGTGCGTCCTTACTTCATCTCGAAGAAGACTGAAGTGTCGCTCCACCGGTACATTTACATTTGCGGCGACCAAGGCGAGCGATTCCCTCTGGTGAGTGCTCCACATGTTGTACTACCGCCATCGCCGGATCCAATTTTCTCTCTTTTTTTAAGACTGGATCAGGATAGTCGTGCTGGATCAGTCCTAGGACAATGTAAAAGCGTTATTCAACTGTATTTCCTGATCTTCATCGTGTTACATTACCAGCACATTTCTCAAACTGGACGAATTTTCCTCACCAAATGATGTCAGCTGCGGATTTTGACAGACATGTCTTCGAATACGCCTAGCTGATTTAGTCTTTTGATAACAAACATACAGTTTGACTCACACTTATATATAAATGTAAGTTATGTTCTGTTTTCCGCTGCTAGCCGATGACGGAGTTCGCCAACGTTTGGATCAGCCAGCACAGTGGCACACGGCAGATTCTGCTGGCTCCCAGCAGCGAGTGTAGTGCCATCTGTCGGCCGGTGTCGGCACTACTGCGGCCCGGAGAGACGCGTGAGTGGGTATCTACTAGAGGTGCCAGTTTCATAAAATATTTGTCCAATGTCCAACCTATGTCCAAGACCATGGTCAGCTGTCCGTCCGAAACTGTCCGAAATCATTTGCTGTCCGAAATTAGTCCGAAAGCAGAAACAGAGAAATGTATGATATGGAATGTGGAAAAGGTCCAGTGTACATTCAACGATATTATTTGATAAATAGCAGCATTTGCATGTCAAATTAACGTTACAGTTTAGGATAATCAGAAAGGCAACAATAAATTATATATCCATGTTAAATACAACGAACAAGTCATTTTTGGGGCATTGTATGTCCTGAAAATGTCTTAAGAAATATGCTGATGTCCAACCGAACACCGATCGGTGTTCGGACAAATTCGGATTTCCGAAAATGTTCGCACCGATTGGCATCACTAGTATCTACTAACTACCGGGAAACATCAGGATCACCTGACAGAGACATGGGTGTACCATGTACTAGTGCTTGGGCCTTAATGAAAATTGCGCTAATTAATCCGCGCTTCGTTAATGGTGTAGCCTGGGTTGCATTGTAGCTTGAAATGCTAATGAAACATCGCCTAGATAGATCAAAAATGTATATGAGGGTAGTAAGTGATTGAACTAAGTCTAGTTTTAGGCTTCACTTAACCTAGCGCATGCATTGTGTGTCGTCAGTGTTCTACAACTGGCGGTACTGGCGGGCGTCCTCCTTACCGGTGGACGCTGGTCTGCTGAGGAAGATGGATACCTCGTCCTCCGAGAGGCATCAATCAGGGGTCTCTTCGCCTTCCGAGAGTCGGGAGTCAGATGACATCTGGCCAGCCGAGAGTCGAGACTCCTCGCCTACCCAGGGACAGGAGCCGGAGGACACCTCACCAGTGGGGAGTCAGGAGTCAGAGGTCACACCACTGGCGGGGAGTCAGGAGTCAGAGGTCACACCACTGGCGGAGAGTCACACGTCACACCACTGACGGGGAGAGTCAGGAGTCAGAGATACTTGCCCTCCTGTGGTCTGGACGGTCTGGCCAACGTCTGAGGATGCGCGTGAGGTGCCGCATTGGGGTGACGGAGTCGCGCGCGGGAACTACAGCAGACACCGGACTACTGCGCACCAGTCAGCAGATGTGAGTCCTCTCGTCTCCAGAATCCCACGGTTAGCATCAACGTTCGTCGGCTCGTTCTACTGACCTATGCTGTGTAGCTCATATGGAGACAGACGGCAGCTTTTCGACAGTATTCTTGTATCCGAGGCAGCTTATGAAGCAGCTCTCGACGAGGCTTCATTGAGTGTCGCACTATATAGCAGGGAGGAGTCCATTTTGTGGACTGCGGTGTAGGATTAGTTGTTTTTGTATCGCGTTGTCCACCGCTGCTGTAAGCGGTCCCAAGGACGAAGTTACTTGGTCGCAGAGCTTCCTCGGTACCTAAATACCACGGGTCACACATGTGTCACATATAGTATTAACCCCGCGCGCAGGAAATAATGCCAAATAAGTATGCCAAACCTCACCGATCTGCCACACGTGGCAGCTGATAACAAACTGTTGTCTTCCACAGCGTGTGCTGTGTTGTTTGAATGCACCAACATGTACGCTTGATATGCTGACTGCTGAGTGTTTGATGTCTGTGGTTGGTTGAAGTGCAGTGACGATTGACTCGCAAAATTGGTTCAGTCTTGCTTACTTGTGACTATATATTTGCCTGTTTTGTTCGCTTAGTTGAGGAGCGTTCGGCTCAATTATTGCGTCAACATTGAGCCTTCCACCGATGTGTTAACGTTCTGTTTGGCAGGACACGGATTGAACCTCACTGTACTGCGTATTTTGTTTGGTGACCGATCGTAGAGCTTTGTTTAAACTAAGTCACGAAATACTAGTCGAACGTTGTACTACGCTGCTAGTCTATGTTACCGCGATAAAATAGTTATGTTTACCGTCACGGACTTGTTAGACATTTATTTACACTGCTGCTTGTTATTAATTGTAGACGCTGACTGATGACCATGTGACGTCAGAAAATACAAATACATTTATACCTATCATTGACGTTCTGAGTTATTGACGCACATGTCCGACGTGCGTACACTTGACGAGTACCTACAACACTCCGTAAATTTACCTGTCCTCAGTAATGGTGTCCGTCGCTCCTAGCAATGGCAAATACACTAACAAGGGATTTGCCAGGCAAGGAGAATCAAGCCAATAATGAAACCTCCATTTTTTGCTCTTTGGAACTGGAAAAGCGCACGCTTCAAGTTAACCCTATTCCCTGCGGGCGGCCAGAATTGAGAATTACGTTAACCTGTGGGGGTGGGGGGCAGATTCTGCCCCCCCCCCCCGAGATCTCGGGAACCGCTCGGCTGATTTCGATGGGATGAACACTATTCGATTTGTCGTGACGAAATCTTTCTTTTTGGAACCCCACATTGCTCTTTTGTTAACAAATTGGGGTCAGGGGGCAAGTTTTTTATTGTGTTTTTGTTTAAAGGTCATTGTGGCCATGTGATTCGACCGATTTTTCATGCAAAAAACGTTTTTGAGCTTCCAATGTCATGGTTCTTCAATGTGTGAAAGAGACAAGTACAAAAATGAAAAATCATAGGCAACGTAGTCAGGGGATAAAAAAATGGGGAGGAATTTTGGATTATAAAAAAATATGTGCTGTTCGTGAGTGTCCTTAGTGTTTGACGATAGTGGGAACGTCACATGTGGGCCTTTGTTGCTGTAAATTTGTTAAATGTAACATAATTGTGCATAGGCGGATTCAGGTTAAACAACGTGGGGGGGGGGGCACCATGTGCGGAACACCTTTTATCATCTTACTTATTTGAAGTTGGGCCTAAATGACGGAGAATATCGCCTCCCATTTATGTACCTGAAGAAGTTCGCCTCGCTCCCAAAATATGTATTAATCCAATTATGTATGATGTATATAAAGCATCGACTTAGTTTCTGACGCTTTTATGTCCACCGCAAACTACGAGAAGGAAGTATGCGCCGCAACCACCCGCATTCGTAACCCGATCCTCCCAAAAACATGACCCTTGAGCCTGCCTCTTGCTGGGCGATTTTTTCAAATTTCCACAGAACACGCGTCATGTATAAATTTAGGAAAAGTTCCGAAAGTTTCAAACGATTAGTCGTAACGGTCAGAAGCGGCAGGGCGGAAAAACTACCGGGAGGGCAGAATCTCCCCCCCGCAGGGAAATAGAGGTTAAGGCAACCCGCCAGTCATTGCAATGCTGGGGACGCGAGTCCTTCAAACGACTACAACAAATCGAATCGTTGACGAAGTGTGCACACTCGAGAGCTGTCAATATGAGGTGTATTGGATAATTAACCTAGCAGTAGGACTAGACTCCGCCGTCGATCCGACGCCACCACTCGGACAGCCCGGCGATCCAGACGTCGGCACCGTAAGTGACCGTACCTTCGTCTCGCGGGCCGCCCGAGACCATCACAGGGTACACATCAGAGTGGTTTGCAAACCACACGGAGGGCGTCACGAGCCCCACACATGGGACGAAACACGAGACGGATCGGACACCAGCTGATTAACACGGAAAGGTCCGTCCTCGCCACGGACAGGCCTGACGCGAGTGGCGGGACATCGCTGGACCAACGCGTCGCCAGTATCAAACGAGAGGGACGCCATGCGAATTACACAGCATCTCACCCAGTGAGGTTGAGAACGGTCTGAATTACAGCGTGCAGACCATCGCGAACAACAGCAGATCTCCCGACCCGACCCCAAATCACGCACTCGCCCTCGCGACGTCCGACACCAACCAACCACTGAGTACCAGGAATGAGACTGGTCTACACACTAAGTGTCCGCGGCACTGGTACTGGCCTGGAGTTACACCGGCCGCGGCGTCACAGCGGACACCGCCTCCGAGATAGGTGGAGGCGGTGTGACAAAACTAGCTGGAAGTTCGAAGCTTATTCTGCCGTCACGCCGTTCTTTCTAAAATGTACTTCAGCGTATTGTTGCTCTATTGCATGAATGGAAGTCAGGTATTTTTCGCTATTTCTCACCTAAATCAGAAAATGGCCAACGCCAAATGAACATGCTTACATCTTGCTGATTGAGCGGATCTTCGTCTTTGTTCGAAACGATACAACATTAGCTATCATTTATGGGTAGGTGTCATAAATAAGTATCCTAAAGATACGCAACAAAGGCTTAAATAACCGTATAATTCTTCGGTAGAGTAGATATGTGGTGCAAATCACGATACACATGTCAGTGTGTATAAACACATGTTGGGAATGGGGTAAAACAATCAAAATAAAGGAGGGAACGCGGAAAAATAGCTTCATAGGTACGCTATTTTTCCATATTCGCAAATATTCGGCTATAATAAATGTAGTAGTTTAAGTGGAAATCTATTTTGATTCGATCTTACCAAAAATGTTCACTGCAACTATGTAGGTACTACGTCCATTCTGGGAATAATGCAAAATCTACCGACGTCAGAGCTAAATCTAGCTAGGAATGTGTGTAATGCGAATCAGTGAACAAAACCCAAAACAACGGTAAAGTGCACTGAAACCACTTTAACCGACTACACATTTAAATCAGTAACACACAGAAAACATAACTACTTCCCGAACATAACAACGCTAACGGTGGAGCACACATTCCAAAAGGACACCCGATGCACACAGACACAGCTTGTCAGAGGACGAGTCCACCGCGTCGCTGCATCCGGCGACGCCGAATATCGGGAAAACTCCGTCACATTGGCACAGCAGACGACATAGCCTCTTTCCGGTCTCCACAGTCACCAAGCAGCTGCGCTACCATATCCGTGCTACCATACCAGCACTATTAATGCGCTGCATCACACGCCCACATTCCCGCATGTCCAAGTGAATGTCCTATTGCGCCTGTCCCGTCTGGCTTATCGCCCAGGGAGCTCGACCGGCCCGACCTAGCATTCAGCGAGCCGCAGCGGTCGTAGCAGCCTCCGTGTGGACCTGGTCCATCAGAGAGAATTTCCAGGGGACCATAACAGTCAGACAGACCTTCCAGCGAACCCGACCGATCACATATGACCGCCAGAGCTCCGGATTGGTCCACCAGACCGAGCGACAGCCGTGATTGGCCGAACGAACCGAGCGAAGACTGTGATTGGCCCGCCAGACCCAGCGGCGACTGTGATTGGTCCAGCCGGCGCGCCGACGCCGCTGATTGGTGCGGCTCACTGCGCGACCAGAAGAGCCGGTCGCCGAGCCGGACCAGATGCTAGTCGAAGCGCTGTTTGAGCTTCTGCTTGAAGAGGATGGGCACGAGCGACAGGCAGGCGAAGATGGCGAGCCACACGACGGACGTCCACGAGACGGCGTCCGAGGATGAGGTGAGCTGCTGCAGCGTGGTACCGCCCTGGATCGCCACGAACGACGGCGGCGCCACGCCTGCCGATCCACACACAAGCACACACACACACACACGAGACGGGTCAGCCACTGACGTTTTTCGCGGAGTCTTAAGCTGGATCCTTGGTCTTTTCAGAACAATTTCGTGTGATTCTCTGAACCTCTGAGCATGATGCTGACCTAGATCTGTTGCCATTGGCGATGTACGGCGACGGGACTACTGGGTCAGATACATCGGCGGGGTCTCTTACGCCGATTGATGACGCGGAGACTGGAAGACTCCGCCAGTGGCCAGATTCGATCCCGGAACCCATGGATTCCGAGACCAACACACTACCGACTGAGTAATCCGGACCCTGCAGCTTTTAGGGTTATTGACACATGTCGAGCTACGAGTCTACCATCCAAAACGATAAGTTCCTGGAATAAGGCTAGTGTTGAAAGTGTGACAAATACAACCAGATACAATTCGAAGCCATTTGAGTCACCCACCTATAAACGTTCCGATGAAGAACGGCGTCAGGGGCACCTCAATCACCGGAGATGTGATGTTGATGAACCAGTTGGGTAAGAATGGCGTGATCCGGAGGAAGATGATGTAGTTCAACAGGTTGTCCTTTTGGTTAGCCACCTGGAAATATAAATGATACAACAGCTGAGAATAATACAACGCACTAACGCGTACGGAAACTAGTGCTCCATCAAGTGCAGACACAGTTGACGATAGTCAGTTAGGTGGTGGTATTGGGCTTTATGGCTATGCGACTGTAATTGTTACTTATAGTCAGGGTCTCTCATCTTGACCCAAGCGGGGGAACCGAATGGCCTCGCCAGTACCCAGACTCGAACACGGAACACATGGATTTCGAGCCCAACGCTCAGCCACTCAGCCACTGACTCAGCCACCCGGACCTCCTGACGATTCAGTTTCCAGGTCGCTTCAACTGTAGAGATGTGACGTGCATAGCGAGTACACAATTACTGGATACGGGCACACAGATACTGAAGAATGGATCCATGTGACAATGAAATACGGGAACCGACATAGCTATAATGGGATACATATGAAATAGACGCATAGTGTAAATCTACATTCGGCACCTATGTGAGCTCACCATTTACAAACTTCAAGCATTCATCGCCAATACTATCCCCATCACACACTCCACCTTCCACCGCCCGCTCTCACCTTCAGCGCCCATTCCTTGGCCTTCGCCGGGAAGTACTTGTGCACGATCTTCCTGCCTGCCATGTAGGACAGGAGGTAGCAGAAGGAAGCTCCGGTGGCAGAGCAGAAGCAGACGAGCACTAGCGCCGCCCAGAACGGGAACAGGAAGCCCGTCAGGATCGACAGGAAAATCGACCCCGGGATGGCGAACGTCTGCAGACTGCGCCGGTACCGTCAAGGAAATATGACGTGCGTAGCGTCCGTATATGGTCCTAACCATATACTAAGTTACGACTGAAAGAATATGCAATGCTCACATTGTTGGCGTTAGAGTTGAGTTGAAAGAGAGAAGATAATACATAATATACAGTATATGATCAAGATGTGTTAATATCGCTTTCTTTCTAGTTCCATCTCGTTTCCTTCTTTTTCTCAAAGGATACAATATATACGTGATGAAGATTCCGGCCATTACTTCAAAGTAGTATTGCTCTTTGTAGATATTAAGAACGTTGCCTAGTCTCTTGGCATCTTCGATGTCCCTCGGTAACTTGAAGTCTTGCTTCTCCTCCCTGTGATGAAAAATACAGAAATCAAAAGGTGAGGGTGGATCCTATTTATGAGCGCCACAGTTTCGCTGGCGAAATCTTCACACATAAGAATCTGTCTCTATATTTCTTCGTTTAACCACTCTGCATAGTGCATGCTCACAAATTTAACTGATTTTTTACACGTCAAAATGTTGCGTAAAAAACTTAAGCCTTGCCTCGCACGATCGTTTTTACTACGGTCATTGCACAGGTTCTGGAAATGGCAAAACACTGGAAACAGCACAGTAAGCGTAGCGTCGTATTTCTGAGCATGACAAATATCCGTGTATTTTGCATTTGTTGATTTAACTTGAATTCAGAATTGAATCGAAATTCGCAACCAAATTGGTCCCAGTCTAACCTAGCTAAAGACGAAATCCGCAGCTGGGATGTTGTAATTTGATTCGGATGTTATAGTATCAGAGAAATTAGAGGTGAGAGTGTACAACCGAGCTCATCGACTCCAAAAATATGCTACGAAGTTTGCTGCCTTCAAAGTCTTACTTACGTCAGCAGACATGTGCATGGATCTGAAAGTAGGATCTATGATCCCAGAGGATCTCTCGACAAAACGCAATGCTGGATCTATGATCCCACTGGATTCCACGACAAAATGCAACAGTGGATCCCAGTGTCAGAAAATATTTTTTCTGAATTTTGAAATTTTGTTCCATGAAAACTTTGCTGTAAAGAATGCCTTTTTAGTCTATGGGTGCAAAATATGGCTGACGAGCAACGAGCATAACAAAATTCAGGAGAAGCTAAAAAAGTAGTATACATTATACATACACAATACAACATACACAATAATATACGAAGTTGGGTTAAAATTGGATGGAGTTGGACAGCTGGATTAAAAAAGTTAAAAAATGTTCTGCGAACTTAGATTGTGGAACACTGGTGGATCCTGAATCCCAGTGGATCCCTCAATTAAATTTGGCAACGGATCTTGGATCTCGAATGATTACATGATAAGCAATGCAAATGGATCTCTGATCCTAACGGATCTCAGATCCGACAGGATCCAACTCATAAATTATGCCATAACTATATAATTTTCGGGAAAAAATCAAAATAAAGGCATACGCCCATGCTAGTTTAATTTACAACCAAATGAAAGTACTGACAATTACTTAAAACATGGGTTCCGTAAAAAAATGTATAATGGCGGGTCCTGGATCCCAGTGCAAAATGGTGCCTGTGATATCGGATCCCGGCGGATCCGTCGTCCAATGTTCAAGACAGATCTCTGATTCCAGTGAATTCATTTACAAATTAAGAAGGTGGATCTATGATCCCAGTAGATACAGGGTCCAGATCATAGAGATCAGATCCTGGGATCCTTTTTCGGGATCCGAGCACATCTCTGGTCAGAAGCTGTAACTACGTTTCACGAAATCAAGAATAGTCTTTTCAGGTTTGTTTTTGCGTAGGACTTATGAAGGCAATATATACAGTTTCAGCAGAAATATTTCGGTACAAAGAAAGGTAGACGAATACAAGGGATGACTATGAAATGCGATGACAAAGATTCGCGAGACAAATATTTGTGTAGACGATCTTTAGCTGGGACGAAGGAATACGACAAAATGAGAGGAAGAAGTGGAAGATAGAGATGCACAAAACGCAGAAATCCCCATATAAGAATGTGTGCCAAGATTCGTTGACGAAGAAATGAGAGACGAAGAAAATTCCGACTACGATGTATAATCCAGTTAATTCAACATTCTGGGCATAGATTGTTACATGACATATACCCATATCAGATCCCATCAGAACAGACGAAAAAGTTGTTGTCATCAAGATAAATGATATTTACCATTTACTTTGCACTTTGCAGTACTAAATTAACGGGTTTCTACAAACACACATAAATGTAATACACTTACGGCGTCATTTCTGGAAATATTGTGTAAACATATGCCAGGCCGAGGAGTGAGGTGACAAAGATGACCCCAAGCACGATGAAGGACTGACGGGTGCTGGAAGCTGTCTGATGCTGCATGATGATCACAGGCCTCTTCCTCGGGGCACCAAGACTGAAACAGACATAAATCAGTGAGAATGGTGATCACATGCTGCTTCATGTGTATCACAAGCTTAAGCTGTACACCAGAAATTCATCTTTCTGGATATTAACAAGTGATTTTAGAAGCTGAATACTGTCCTTTTAGTCAGTAGGCATGGTACAGTGTGCAATACTCACTCATAACTGATGTTTACATTGGGCGCCTAGAAATTGCCATCACACTAAAACCGGGTTTTGAACTGAGATAGCAGTTATGTAGCCCGTGTTGAAAAAACCCTAACTGCAAGTTTTTCTGGGGCTGAAGGCTCTCCAGCCGAAAATATTTGACTTTTTGTCAAAAGAATGTGGCCATAAATAAAGAATGTTCCAACGAATATGGCCTCACCGCAATCTGGGCAGAGGCTATAAAGTAATCTATCGCAACTACTTCGAAATCTGATTGGCGTTGAGCCACGTTTACGTTGTGGCGGAGAGTACGCAATAGTCTTGATAAAAATAAATAATGTACGTCCTTCTGTCCTGAATCGGCGCGATGTATGGCTATTTTTGACATTATGTAAAGAAGTTGTATTTCAAAATATAGTAAAAACGTGTTTGAAAAAAAAATCCAAGGTGAACTATTTCCTTTAACCCGCGCACCGAGACACATCTGTGCGGGCCGCACAGATGATGAGTCTGGCCAAGCCGGGACGGCGCGGCGCCAGAAGCGTTGACAATAATTACCGTCTCGACTCCGGGGACAGCAGTGTGGGGTACCGCCTTGACCGGGGAGAGCTGTGGGTAATTCCCCGGTGCTCCAGACGGGCCGCCGCCCCCGCCCAATCGTCCCGCGTTAACAAAACGTAAACAACACGAGACGATGCCCAGGGCAGCCGACCAGACACGCAACCTGTCAACATTGACGTCAACATTGCATCTGTCCGTACAAAGTGAAGAAGGTAAACGTCAATGCTGACAACTACATGGAGCTGGCGGACGTTCAGAGCGCTGTAGAGGCAGGTGATGACGTAGAGCCGCCGTATTTCAACAGGCTGTGTGAGGAGCAGCTGGAGAAGCAAGAAAACCTCTCCACTAAGAACTGGAATGTGATGTTATACACAGTCTACTGAGCGAGCTGTAAAGCTAACAACCGAGGCTGTCGCCGCTGTAGCCAGTGTCGCCCGCCAAGACGGTATGGCGCTGAATAAGAAAGCCTTCCATGAGCGTGCCCGGCACGAGAAGAAGTGATCCTGTGATCCAGGCGATGTGATAGCGAAGTCCAGAGATAAGATGCAACATGACATGGCGATGCACTGTAACCCTTGTCAGCAGCACGGATAGCCAGTAGGCTACAACATTATGTCTGGGCCAGTCAGACTATTTGTGCTTACTGTTGAACGTTCATGCAGCTTGATTTAATCAAAATGTGTGCTTGAATTATGAAAATTGTAGTCCTTGTTGACATACCACTATCTTTAAATACATCTTAAATCATTTTCTTGTGACATATTCTGACCTTTAAAACAGGTGTCCAAAATAGGACGCATTTGCTGCATCTGTTTTTAATGCCCGTCAATACTCAACAACGGCACCATCTGCAATATAACCATATAGTGGCGCTGCCCGTCGGGCCTCAAACTTACCATCTTCTCAGGCCTCGCCAGGGGAAATGGAAAACGATACAGGGCTTGGGGGTTTGCGCATGAAGAGCTCCATTGGACTACTCTAGCATACCAACAATAATGTATTCCATTTTCATGACAAATACGGCTATGAAAACAAAAAGTGCTCAATTTTGGCAACAACGGCGACACACTGGGTCGGTGCGGGCATAGGATTATCAAAAATTGCATTTTTAAGCACAGAACTTGAATCAGCATGTCTTGAAACATCAGTAATCACCCGTTCCCCAAAGTTTTTCGGAATTTCTGGATAAAGGGGCCAGCCTAACCTACATGTAAGAAAGGCGAGATCTCACTTACCTACTCTCTGATGGATTACTACCCAATTGTTGGCACACGGTATATAAAATATTATGTTGGCAGTGTCAGTGTGCTGGCACTTGGCAACGCCTGAAATCGGAGCTCAAATTATCTTAGTGTGTGTCTTTGGCCTTGTCAGTGCCTTCATCTAGGCCGGCCTTCGCTGTGCCTTGACTGTTGACTGCGATGCTGTGCAGATTCCTGGAATATACGTATTTTGTACAGAAACTCGCACAGTTTCTTAAATGTCAACAGCAAATTTTTGTGACTGCTGTTTGAATTGTTTTTATGAAATTTAAGGCATTTAAATTTAGCTTACGCGTTGAGGTTTTTCGAATGCGTGTGATATTTTATTTTCCGAAAATGCCTCATATGCGCCAATTTAAGAATCAAACAGGTCAGATGCAATATGGCACACTGTGATACCAAATGACATAAAGGAAACTACTTGTGAGTTTTGTGAGAAGCCCAGCACCACAGTTTGTATTTCGTGGAGAATATGGGATACGTATGATTTCCAGGGGGGTCGCCACACTTTCGCATGGAGGGGGCTCACAATGTTGGGGGAGGCAGGAGGGTGTTCGGGGGAGCTGGCGCCATAGGCTCCTATGTTAAAATCCTGTAAACTGGGGGGGGGGTGTGTGCCGAAGAGGGGTTTGAGCGCACCTGGCTCCCACGGTGGCGACGCCCCGGCCCCTGCGTATATGTATTGCATCGGACGAAGAACTACCATCACAATCACCACACCAGGGCCTATTTTAAATGTGTATTGAGAATATTGGTCCCCGCAGTGCTTAACTGATCCCCCCCCCCCAATGGTACGTTTGCAAAAATCCCGAGTTCGACGGAAAAAATGCGTTGAACTGCCTTATAACTGACTCCCCCACAGGCGCCCGGTCAATCAGCATTTCGCTGACGAACTGGGCGTAATTAACTCGAAACCCAGATCCGCCAATGGAACCCCCCCCCACTCGTAGTGAAAATTCCTTAGAGCAGGCCTTGCAGCACACCGGAATCTTGGCGTTCTATTTGAGGTGGGCCATATGATACCTTTTTTCAATTTGTAAATATGTTCGATAAGATGAAATGATCCTGAACTAAAATTAGATATGTCACGCAGTCATTGTTTGGCGCTGAAAGCAGGTGAATATGGGGACGGGGAAGAAGGACGACCCCAGTCCCTACCTTTCTGGATTTTTTATTTGGGCAAACACGGAAAGAATCCCTTTTATCACTGGTGGATACAGGGGGGACAATCTGGTCATGCCCCAAAAAAACGCCTGAACTCAGAGTAAAATTGATGCATGACCTGGTAAAGAAGAAAATATTTCAAGCAACTTTTAAGAAGGAAAGTTTGCTTGAAATCAACTATCAATACATAAGTAAGCGGAATCCGAGGAGTTTCCAGATTTTTTTTTTTTTAATTTCACTCCCTTAAAACCACCCGTTACCTCTAAAAACACGTTCTGGATCCAATGTCCCTTTTAATTGGAAATGTTACCTTAGTTGATTGGAAATTTTACGCCTAAAATGTAATTGATTAATGTGCGACGTGTTCGTGGCACCGCACCAGAGTTGACGATTCTTTTCGAGACGATTAAATCACGACTCAAAATCATCGCTAGTTGATTCAATCACGACTCAATCAGACATTATTTTTTCGTATTCGATTCAATCAAGGACTTTAACCAGAGCTTTCGACCCAGTCGATTTAAAATGACCTTGAGCCATATCAGTCCCGACTCAATTCGAATTGGAAACAATTTTTTTTTCTCTCATTGTATATAACGACTCAATCACAACTCAACTATGATTACATTTGCAACTTAGAACTGAGAAGTTATTTCACAGTTCTACATCTGTATTCATATGATGATTTTTTAGGGATTTTACCTACAATTTGTTTAATCTTGAAGTTTTGGAGGTTTCTTTTGAGCTTGAAATGTTTGTTTTAAGTCGCGAACCCGACTCAGTCATCTCTATAAATAATTATTGTTGATTCGATAATGGCTTCTACCTGAGCTCTTCGATTCATTCACGGCTCAAAGCTAAGTTCTTAACAATGGTAGCGACTCAATTAGTTTGTGATATTTTGTTTGTCCCACGCCCTCTAAACCACCCATTCCTCTCTCCCAAATCACCGTTCTAGATCCCTCAATGCCCTTTATAATTTAGACCCTTTAAAATGCGACTCAATTTGTTTGAGTTGCAAAAAAACAGCTCGATTCATGCGTCACGACTCAATAAGAGTTAAATCGTATACAAATATGTAGGTATGGGTGCCAGTAGCACCTATACCTAAACGAAGAATGGGTGATTTTTAATCGACCCAGACCAACCCAGACTAATAACCTTGAAACAAAAAATATGTGCTTTGATTCCGACGCCGAGTACCCTATTAGTACCACAGCCCTGGATCCAGCACAAGGAGCTTTGATAAAGGTTGTAGTCGACTTCGAGTTTCAGAGTTAGTGATTAACTACAAACTGCGGGTTACATCTGTTCCCTAGTAATATACATTATAAAATATATGGACCAAAAACTATTTAGATAACTGTTAGATAAAATGAAGGCAAACTTGAAAATACAATAGCTGATCACTTTTTTAACTAACATAGTAGGTACACATGCTCCTTTTAAAGTCACGAGATAACACACGTAAGCCATCGAGCGTCGATGATCGATTTAATTTAAAACGGACACTTCACTAGCCTCACGGTGTGTCGCTCGATAAGCTGTAGGTATCTGATTCCGAAGACACCTTGGCTTGTTTTCCTAATTCAGCCGGTTTACTCCTGATTCTTTGTGTCACATTACCAGACCTTGGGCCGGACTCGGTGTCGCGTCATGACGTCACGACACCGATCACGTGCGGGCGGATCTCAGCTGGCGTTGTCTCACCGCGGCGGCTGAGACGGATCTGACTGCGCCGGCGGCTGACTCTCCAGGGTGATCACGACCGACCGCTCCATGGCTGCGGCAGCTCTGCAGTCTGACAGCTGCAGACACTCAGCTGACCAGCTCTGGTGGTGCCGTCCGTCCGACCGCTCCGAGCTCCAAACACCGCCGATCCGACCCCTGCAGAGGAGCTGGCTCGCTGCACTGCCCTCTGCAATGCAGCACAGCCGATGGCCGACACCGCACCTCACTTCTCAGTTCCCTTCACACGCGAGCAGAGACTCGCTGCCACCGCCGACCACCAGATAAGTTCGAGTGGAGGTTCGAGCTGCGCCTACACTTTGAACTTTAACCTGGGTCTGCCGCCCGCTCGCGTGGCGTACTTTAGCTGATCTAAGTAAACAACGCGGCCAACGTCTACAGTCGAAATGAACCGTTGGATACGAACGTTGACACTGCGAGAATAGCAGCACTGCAACACAAACGGAGCATCCGCCACCAGCGGCGACCAATGCGACCCACATCAACAATCGCCATATATAGACCCATATCACAATTCACACACATGGGCGTCGCCACCACTGGGGACACTAGGGACATTGTCCAATATAGTAATTTCAAGCGTCCTCTTATATGGTCGTATGTTAAGGTACACGTGCACCTGCATGTGTCCCTAGCAATTTGTGTGATACTAGTCGATTTACCTAACACAAACTTACAAACGCTGCTTCCTTATGATTAGATCGTGACTTTCTTATTATTAGATAAAACTTGCCTATTTATTATTAGATCGTGGCGACGCTCTTGTTCACACACCGAGTGGAACTGACTCCCTAGCACATAAAGACATTGGCACAGGGAGGGGGAATGGCATTGCCCCTCCTTTTATTGCTTACATATTTAATTTACTTGGTGAAGAAGAAAAAAAAAACGATGTGCGAAATGCTCGCCAAACGAGAACGGCCAAAATATGCAATCAAATATGGGTGTAGGGGTTTGGTTTCTTTCAGACAAGATCAAAGTTTCGGTCTTTCTTATAGTGTGGCAAAAATATATCCAAATTTGGCGATGACATAATAACGTTATAACGTTCGCGTTCGTTCGCGTTCGCTTTAATAATGTTCGCGTTAATAACGTTCGCGATATTGTTTAGGTACTCCGAGAGCGATATATGGATGACTAGTTATGACTAGCCTGGTCAAATTGAAATTTGAAGTTATCACCAGCCCAGCGAGGTTGTGTGATAAGTGATTTACACACAGACACTGATTCATATGCAAGCCAAGAGGGGAAAGGGCAGCCATTATAAAGGCCAAAGGGGCCAGGGCCTTTCAAACGCCTGAGCCTGGGCTCAACCAAAAATTTACACATTTCTGATTTACTAGAAAATATAGGTAATAAGCATTAAGCAGCGTTTGGAAGTTTGTGTTTGGTAAATCGACTAGTATTATAAAAAGACAAACACATAAAATATAGGTGCAACAAAGAGCCTCTTGGGCAATGGCTTCGCAAGCACATGGGACACTAGTGGGACCACTAGCGGATCCAGCCATCACTTTTTTCTTTTTTTAGGGGGGCATCTTTTTTTGTTGCCGAACGATCCAATTTTCTGTCCCGCGGATTTGGTTCGGCTCTCTTTCATTTTGGTAATTTGAGCTTAAAATAATACTTTTCGGAAAAACGACAAAACGCGATACTCCGTACATGTACAATGTACATGATACGAAAACACACTTAAGTAGTAATAACGTTTATCAAAACCAACACGCAAGGGCGTCGCCAATAATTTTTAAGTGGGGGTCGGCTGAAATGACGAAAAAGACATCTTTGCAGTATTTAAATATGGATTTATATTAGAGGTGCCACTTTTCTACCCACCTACCCACCAGGTGCGGGTAGTTACTACCCACGTGGGTAGTAGTGGGTAGCGCAAGCGATCACTTGGATTTAGTGGGTAGTTTGCGGGTAACATAATGGTGATAAACTGAACAAAATTGAAAGAAAACAGGGATTTTGATGCGAATTGGAATGCTTTAACAAATATAGGCAACTCAGTTAGTGAGCAGTGATCAACACCATACAGTTAAGCATTAAACAATGAGTTATTAAATGGTAGACATAAAGATGGACAATTTTCTTTGTGGGTACTTGTGGGTAGCTGGCGGCCTATGCGGTCATGTGGGTAGTGGTGGGTAGTTGAATGGGGTTTGCGGGTCGGGTCGGGTAGCCACAAGCCTGAAAAGTGGCACCTCTTATTTCTATGTTACAGTAGGCAGTAGGTACTTAAATTATTTGGCGCCGCGAAGTGGCGCGAAATTTCCATGAGTTTGTCCAAGGCTGTATAGTATAAACTCTGGTTTGTCTGATAAAACCCAGAAATATAGGCGGTTGGGCCAGTATGATATGTATGGCATGGGCCATACCAACTTTTGGGAGCTGGAGTTAGCAAATTGCCGTATTAACTTTGGAACCAGTGACAACACTTTGTAATCGGCTATACTAACTTGGAATATTTTTTAGGTACAAGACCAGAGGCCGTTGTTATAAAAAATCGAGCCACCGGCTCGATTTTTTTAAAGAATGACTTCAGGACTGGATATTTGCTATGTTTGGGCACAATATAAGTATACCAACATTTGGTATTGGCTTTGGCTTCTACTTTAAATCTGAGGCACTATTTCGACGCTAAATTATCTTCCTCACCGAGATTACGAAGCCCATGAAAATAATAATTACAATCGAGTCCAAGAGGCTCGTTTTATCCACATGAATACGGCCTCTGGAACTCTTAATCAATTGCATTTCGAGGAGCTGCGTGCGTAAAAATTTCAGTCTATGCCCGGATATGCTTTCTCATCAATGCGTCACATTGTGCATGGTGTTGACCTCAAAAATGCTATTTTGCGTTTAATAGTGCGATAAAAAATGCTAAAGCGAACTGATATGGAAAAAAACATAGAACATAAATGCGCTGAGAAAGGGTGCGATTTTAACCTTCATCAAATATATTTTGTATTTAAATTGCGCCGAGGAGTGACGTGCAAATTTTGAGTTTTATTCCCTGGACCAGTGACATTCTTACTGTTATTTATGATAATGACCTTTTCATTTGTTTCCATCAACACTTGTATACAATATACATGCAGGGGCGTAGGAACTCATTTGAAGTTGGGGGGCAAAGGGCATTTTGAAGTCGATTCTTTCCATGCAACTTCCATAGGCGTAGTGTTATAAATAATTCAAAATGTTGGGGGCAGTTGCCCTCCTGCCCCGGTTCCTACGCCTATTGTACATAGGCGTAGGAGCGGGGCAGGGGGGCAACTGCCCCTCAACTTTTTTGAGCGGGGGGGCAACGCCCCCCCCCAACTTTTGAGTCCTGAATACCTGGTCCAAATTAGCAAAGCATAGCCACTTACCGGCCTGGGGACGGGTCGGATCCGATCCTCTCGGTTTTTCCTGAATAACTTCCGAATAGAGGTGCCACTTTTCTACCCACCTACCCACCAGATGCGAGTAGTTACTATCCACTTGGGTAGTATGGGTAGCACAAGCGATCATTTGGATGTATATTGTAGTGGGTAGTTAGCGGGTGCATAATTTTAAAAATTGCCGATTTGTATGCGAATTGAGAATGCTTGAACAAATATGGGTACCATCAGTTGGTGAGCAGAGTCAACACAAAACAAGTTCAACTTAAAAATTAGCTATTTAATGGTAGACCATAATACATTTTTTCTTTGTGGGTACTTGCGGGTTAGCTGGCAGCTATATGGTCATGTGGGTAGTGGTGGTAATTGAAGGGGGTTTGCCGGGTCGGGTCACGTTGTCCGAATATCGACGTGAAACTTGGTGTACAGTGTAATGCAATCGTTCTGTCCATTCATCGCACCACCCGATGACGATGTTCCCGGCGAATAAATCCTTCGTGAAAACGGATGATGAAAACGGATGTTGACCTTTCAGTGCTCTATTCGAATAAAACTTCCATTGGTCCGCTTGACCGGGGTCTTATCCGAACGCCATTGACTTGACCGGGGGCAGATATTGCCCCCTCGTTATCTCCGGAACCNAAAATTGCAAAAATATATTTTTAAAACAAATTGCAAATTAAAAACGCTAAAACACGTGAAATGACAAGTTCTACGAAATGGATGTCTCGGATTGGGAAAAAATAGTTTTTTGACCCCAAAATTGTCAAAAAAACGTTTTTTTTACCAAATTGACTATAAAATCCAAAATTTTGACAATTTTGCCCCCCAAACTTCAAATGAGTTCCTACGCCCCTGCCTATGTATACATGGAACAGAGGCAAAGCCTTTTTATACATTACCTATTACCGATCGTTTTTTCTTGTGAGGCTTGATCGTTTTGGGGGAGCAAACAGGCCACTTTATGCCTGGGGGGCATGGCCCTAAATGCCCCCTTCCTGGATCCACCAGTGCTGGTAACAGTGTTGGTAAATGGTTTGAAAGCAGCAAGACGCAGTACGACTTTTACGCGCATAAATGGTCCCTGGACCCTGCGTATCTGGAGGAGCTTGGGGGAGATGGCTCGGGGAGATGGTCCTGGCCTGGTCCCCACTATAAGCTAGTTCTTCGGTCCAGTAAGTTGGGCACTTCTAGAGCAGCTTCCGGGTGCCGATGTTTGCGTCTTTACGTTCGCGTCACCTTTTTCGGAACTCGGCACACTAGCTAACATGTCCACCTAAACGTTTTTATAAAGGGCCCTGGGGCAAGCAATAACTGCCAAGGAATGCCTCTGCCAGACTTAATTTTCCAATTTTCCAAATTTGTATAAGCAATAACAAAACTTATGCCATGCGCCGGCGAAACTTGTCAGTTTTTCACTTAAGTAGATGGATTTTGACTGCTGCAAAGGCAATTTTTACGATAAACTATTAACTTTTTTTTTTGGTGGGGGGGGACAAAAGACATGTTGGCCCCCTTCGAGGCTAATTGTGGTTGCATGCCTGGTTGCCCCCTGGATCCGCCATGCTAGGGACATTTTCCCTAGTAATTTTCAACCTCCGCCTAATATGGGCCGCTTGACCGGGTCTTATCGAACGCCATTGGACCGGGGGCAATATGCCCCTCGTTATCTCCGGAACCGATGATCGTAGCGAGACGCGCAAGGCGACGTTCGAAAGCTCTCATCAATACGCATCTCAAGCATACTCGAATTTTTTATTCAAGGTCGCATATCAGGTCAAGGTCAGGTTAAAGGTAAAAATCGAGACCTTTGAGTTTATTGACCATACTTTCCATCCGGAGCCTTTGATTGCAACCATGATCAACCAAAGGAATGACACACATCTTGCATGAGCAAAAAGGAGATTTTTTGCAAAGTTCAAGGCCAAGATCAGGTCACGAAAGGTCACTATCCGAAACATATTTTTGAAGTTATGCGGCACATGTTTATTGGCTGTTTTATATCTACGTATAAATCGATAGTGATAATCAAGGCACCATTGGACGAAGTAAGTGTCAAGCTGAGGTCAAACACAGGTCAAATGAGGCCAAATGTTTTATTTGATAAATCGTAACAAAAAAGGCATGTTTTTAAACCAGTTAAATCCCAGAAATACATTGTTGACATTTATTTGTCTTTATCTTGTCAAAATACGCAAAAAATGCAATTTTAAAATATTACGTCATCAGTTACCATTCTTAGGCTTTCTCAGTAAAAATGGTGCTCTTTATTTGAAACTTGGCTTTTAATGTAGCGGAAGTCGGAGGGGACCGCTGTCCGAATCTAGTCTCGGCTGAATGTGGGCTGAACGTGGGCCAACTTCCGCTACATTGGCTTTTATATTGTTGTAACACTTTTCTTCTACATAAATATCGAGTTTTTTATATTTTTCGCAACAAAATATCAACAACAAAAATCGCAAAAAAGGTTATTTTTTATCTTTTGTTTGTTTGTTTTAGAACATTTATATGGCTGTCTGATTTGGTTAAATTTCAGTTTATATTTTAATTTCTCCCCTTTCGTAGTTTTTCAAAGTTTTTGTGATTTTATTGCTAAATTCGAGCATAGTTCGCTGTGCTTGAAAGGCTATCACTATTCACAAAAGTCAAAAATGGTGATATTCTTTTGAAATTTGGTTTGTATGTTGTTTAAACACCACTATTTCACATATATTCCGGCTTTTGATGTGACATATTTGTTATGTAAAAATAAAATAAAAAAAGAATGGTAAAAATAAAAAAATGTTGATGATTAGGATATTGCAGTTTATACTACATGCAATTTTTCTATTTTTTTGTTTGTTTTAGTTTATCGTAAAAATAACCATTTTACAGTACTAAAAACTGAGTGATTTTGTCGATAAACATTCAAGAAACGTGAACGTTCACAAAACGTTTAATATCTTACCCCTAAAATTTTGAAACATTTTCATTGTCTAATTTGAAAACATCAAATTTTTCAACCGATGTAAAAAGTGAGTTGGCAAAAAGGTAACTGAAAGTTTCAGGTTGATATCTTGAATGTCTTTGTGAGTTATTGCGCAATAAACGGGCAGGGGGGGGAATATGTCCCCCCGGTTCAAAGCGCGGGTTAAAATACACTGTGAACCTGTATTTGTCCCTCAGTAAATTTACAGATCGTGCGACGCTCGTTGGGCCCATTTGAGTCAGAGGCGATCCAGCCGTGGGGTTTGGAAATTGGCGTCAATCCAGTGGCATATCTCCAAAAAGTTGTTGAACGGGGGGGGGGTGCAGGCCGTCAAACGATAAAGTTGTTGACCGTGGGAGGGGCTAGGTGTGTCGAACGTCAGCCTTTTACAAGCGTACGGACCTTTTTTTGTTGGAGAAGGAGGGGGCAAATCATGTCTCAGGACCTTTTTGGGGGGGGGGGCATGGCCTTTTGGCCACCCCCATGGATCCGACCCTGTATGTGACTGCACAGCCCCCAATCTACCTAAGTACCTACCAGTCTCGACTCTTGAGTCTCGCCCTATTTAATTATTGTACTTTGTATTAACCTGCCTAAGAGCCACGCGTGTTCTACCCTCCGTTTATGAACTACTCCATTTCATTTACGTAAAGTATTTATCTAACAAAAATAATATTTGATAAGGATTAGGTGTCTGTCTTTCTGTATCATTGGCAGATCCAGAAGGGGGGGGGGGGCAAAGGGGCCATCATGGCCCCAAAACCAACTAAAATTGATGCGAAATTGAAATATTTCCAGACAAAGAAAAGGTATAAACAACTTTTATAAACGAAATATTGTTTTAATTAAATCGGCTAACAAAATGTAAGCAAGCAGAATCCGAAAAGTTACATAATTGTGTGAGACTTTTCACCGGTGTCGATTTTTATGCTATTGGAGAGGGAGGGGGGCCGCCCCCAATTATTTCAATTTTTGTTTACATTAGGCCTATATGGCGTTGCATGGTAATAATGAAGACATTTAGGGCCCCCAAACGTTTTCATAAATTGACACTGCTGATAATTTTTTAATTAGACAAGGACAGGGGCGTAGGAACTCATTAGAAGTTGGGGGGCAAACGGGCATTTTGAAGTCGATTCTTTCCATGCAACGTCCATAGGCGTAATGTTAAAATCCGAAAATGTTGGGGGGGTGGGGGCAGGTGCCCCTCCTGCCCCCCGGCTCCTACGCCCATGGACAAGGAAGACAGCTGAAAGCTCTCAATAGTTTTTACAACACGTTTTTTGAAACCACTGTCGAATCCAGGAGGAGGGTATCAGGGGAAAATGCCCCCTCAAATTGCCTGAAATCGGCGCAAATTTACACAAATTTCCTGATATAGAAGGACATTTACGAAACTTTTACTAAGGAAAGTTTATTCAAAACGTCTAGCAATGCATAAGGGAACAAAATCCGATGATTTTTTTAAATTTCGATGAACTTTTTCGATGTGGTGCCCCCCCCATGGCGCCAAAAACTAGATCCTAGATCCGCCAATGTTTGAAGCACGTTTTTTTTGCTTTCATCGCCCCCCCCGAAAATAATTTTTTACCGTAGTTGATCCGCTCTGGCGCACAGCTCCAGCACGAAGTTCGTATATTACATGTACTACACATTCTTTCCTTCAACGATAGATGGCAGGTTTCTCTAGAACAGTTCATATGAAATATTATGCTACTTTTGGTATAATAATTATACTGGGGAAGTTGTGAATTAAATATAAAAATTATAAAAAGACAAGTTAAGCTAGAAAAGAAGGGTTGAGATATAAAATATGCCCTTAATATCCAGTACGCTTGTAGTCCACTTCAAGCAGTTCAGCTTTAGATCAGCGGATGAACACTACCTGATTAAGGAAGTTCGTGTACTTGAGAAGTGAGTAAATAAATAAAAGCATACATCATGTTTCCAACAACACAATTAATAATAAATCCCATCAGGTGATCACTTTGATTCACTATCACTGCTCCGAATTCTGGTGTCTTCTTACTATGTTCATTACGTATTTTATCTCGCCTGTTGATTGGTTAGCGGTGGCGGGGCATTTGAAGGTTGGCCAATCAGGAGCCGAATATTGGCCCGTTGGCTTTGCACGTAGCGTATGCCTGGCTGTCGTGCGGCGGAGGCTCCATAGGGTTGTGTGTTAAAATTGCTGCTGAATAAAGGCTCAGGTAAGTGTATTTTTGCATTATACCTATACATTTTATTTGAGAATACGGTAGTTCCATTATCTGTATTTCTGTATGCACTATTTTACTTCAATTTGTAACATGGATCCTATTTTATTTCGATATTTTCTTGAGAATGCACTGGCGGCTGCGGCTCCCATTGCGTTAGCATGGCTGCCATTGTGAAAGCGTTGGGCCGGCCGGGGGTGGTTTTGTTTGTCTATTTTCTTTGGCTTGGGGCAAAAATGCATGTCCTTAGATTTCCAGAAAGTAGTTTCAATACTATTTGAGCTGGAGGAATACTTGTTTTATTGATTGTTGGACGCTGCAGTGGAATAATTTAACTTCTACGATGGCCCTCAAAACCGGTCGCGCCCGTTGGGGCGCTGGGAACCCATCGTACGCTAAGGCCTGTCGGGCCTATGCCTTGCCTCCTATGCTTAGCCTATTGCCATAGCTGAACATGGGGAATGGTAATAGTTAACGTCACAGAGCGAACGGCAGGGGATCGGGTGTAGTCGTCCTGTTGCGTGACGTTGTAAGAGAGGTTTTTTGGCGTCTGCCGACATTTTCTTTGTTCAGACATAAGGAAAAATGCGGTTAATATATGGTGGATAGTACGTAGTCGATATTCTACTGCCGTATTCAGTTGTGGGTTACAGGTTGCTTTCATGAATTTAATGTAATTTTCGGGGGTTTGAGATTGTAATCGTCCCGTTTGGCCGGTGCAAGGTCAAATAACGTAATATTTTCTCGATAATCCAACATGGCGCTGCTGGGGCTCGTGCTGTGACGGGCGTGAGCCGACTTGGCTCGGCTGGGCGCCGGGGCCGCTCCCTCGGCTGGCGGTCGGCGCCGGCGGTGGTTGGTTAGCGGCCGACACGGTATGGGAAAGGGACGGGGCTGACGCTGCGTGGCTGCGCTGTGGCGGTGGGGAGACGGGCTGACACGGCGCAGGTGATGACGTCCGACGCCGGCTAGCGGCCGGACGGGTTGGGGTAGCGCGCCGTTGTCCGGGCAGACGGGGTGTGCAGGGCCGGAAGGGACACTGGTGTTGGCGGGATATGGAGGTCATTTTTAAATGCAAACTAGGTTAAGTAACCAAGGCTAGCAGAGATGAAATAAAATATGCTATGGATGTAACAGGTAACATGTCATAAATGAACCCAACGGTTCTTCGGAATTCGTTGTTTTGCATCATCCAGTGACCATCATCTGGGTCTCTGGCCGAATTATCTGTAATTTGCGTGCGTTTAAGTTTGAGCCGAGGAAATGGTAGCTCGTTTCTTTGATACTTGGTGTCAATTACCATGATTAATTTTATTCGTTTTTGTTCTTAACCCGCGCACGGCCGGTTGAGGGGAGGGTGATTTCCGCCCCCCCCCCACGATCTCGAAAACTACGCAACGTAGCGTCAAGCGGAAAACGGTGTTTATAGCTCGAGACGAGCTCTATCGCTAGTGTGTCGTGACGATCTATTTTTAAGTCTGGTCAATATTGAGGTCAACAGAGGTCAAAGTTCAGATTTTCCCGTTTTAGGACTTTGTTCCAGAAACCCCCAATATGTCGGGAACTATGATAGGTAGGACACGACGAAAAAAGTATGTTAGGCGTCTACATGCGAGCTCTAAAGGTGTCCTCTTATTTTAGCTTCAGGTGAATTGTTTAGGCTCCAGAGGGTGATCAAAGGGTAAAAGGGCCATTTATTGGCAAACATGTTTTTGCATATGACCTTTACGTAATAAAGATAGTACAATTATTGTTTGACGGCTCATCGGTTGCCATGCTTATTGGCGCGTCGATCATTTTGATGCTTTGAGCACTATGTTGGTCAACTGTCAGAAATGTTGAACCCTAATGGGGTAAGTGTTGACTCTCAAATGAGGTAAAATGTTTCATGTGGGTTGTTGAAGACTCGGGAATGAAGACAAAACCATGTAGCATTCGGATGTTCACTTTGTCTATCCTACATTCTTGTGAATTTATTTGGACACCTGACGAAAGTGTTGGTGACCTCTGATGATCTCGGTCCTCTCTCGGGGCTCTGATCCGTCGGGGTCACTGAAAACAAATTACAATCCTGGTCATCAACATAGCATTTGTGCTCGTCCAAAATACGGATCTCGGAATCTGGATCTGTGGGAATCTGGATCCGGGTAGATTCCATAGCCATGCACAAATTGTCGATGGATCACACTGGATCATAGATCGTCGTCTAACTAGTTTGCGACAACGATCCGATCTGATCGAGAAACAGGCACCGAATTGTTGCATTGAATCACACTGGGATTCCCAGGAAGCTCTGGAAATTATAAGCATTGGTGTTATTTTCGTAATACGAATTTTTAAAGTAATTTTCAGTATACCTTTCATTCGTTGTTAATGGCAACTATGCAATTGGGTTCATGCCTTTTTAGTTCGTTTTGTCGATAATACTATATGATTATGGCATAATTTGGCGAGTCGGATCCGAGATCCGCTGGAATCATGAGATCATTTTAATTGTTATAATGTGGGATTCTCAAGACCGTTGCAAAAATTTAATCGAAAGATTTCCCTTGGGCAACCAAGAGATAATTGTCAGTATGTTGTGAGGAGTCAGTGGATCACAAGATCCAACATTGCGTGTTATCAGAATCGTCTCTGTGGGAAGAGTGAGATCCTACTTTCAGACCATTGCACTGTCTGGTCAGTCAATGAACGGCAACGCCCTCTCCTATGGAAAAGCCATAACTATTTTAATATTCTTCCCATTAAGTTATAATGGGAGCGTCACGAATTTTACCACCTTTGGGACAAGCCGGCAACGGTCAAATAAATCCGAGATATATGAATTGTAGGTATCTATGACCTCATGAAATCGTATAAATTTGAAATGGGCGCAAATTGACCTTTGTAGTCGGCGCGCCCAACAACCCCAATAAACAAACAAACAAGTATAAATTTGAACCCGATTGCCCAAAAAACTGTGGCTGTAGTATGACAAACTTTTTTGGATGTTGGGGTCACGTGACCTGAGATGACCCGAGGTCAATAATTTCAGACAGTGGGTGAATTGATGCCAAAACATAGCTGTGCTAAAAATTTGGTGGTGCTGTGCGCCGCCGTTTTTCCGCTATTCATGACAAAATGAGTGGCAGGCGGAAATTATATTGCAAAAAAATCGTCGGGAGGGGTTGCTGAATGGCCCTGGCCATGCGCGTGTTATGGCGGTACGTCTCATTGAGCATCAGGTTAAGTCTTGCATTTACTGGACGGGACTGACACTGATCGTTGCCAACTATGCGAAATCCAGAATTTCGAATAATTTTATGCTTTTATTTCAGAACTGCAAGTATGCCTCGTGCCAAGGCCGACAAGCCGCGCGGGCGCATGTCGTCGTATGCCTACTTTGTTCAGACATGCAGAGAGGAGCACCGCAAGAAACATCCTAATGAAGCGATTGCCTTTGCGGCATTCTCGAAGAAATGCTCTGAGCGCTGGAAGGTAGGTGTCATTTGTTCTCTCCAGCTGTTTGCGATCAGTCGTAATTGCGTAATGGGCTGTGAACTCCCACCGGCCTTATAATATGCTGTGCCCACCTATTTGGCGACTGTCTTTGGACACGTTATGTATGTTTAATTGCAGGTTTTAACATGTAAGTTGTCTCATAAGCCGTTTTGCCTTCGTACTGGCGCAGTGTCACGCAGGTATCACATTGACATCACCGAGTTATCAGCGATGAATCGTTTTTCCGTTTTTTTTTACATTTTCTAAGGCAAATGCTGTTAAATGTGCGTTATCCAATCATTATGCGGATTCACGTTTTCCTGATCATCCGACAGGTGATGAGCGACAAGGAGAAGAAGCGGTTCATTGACATGGCCGACAAGGACAAGTCTCGGTACGAAACGGAGATGAGGACCTATGTCCCCCCTCCCGGTAGTGGCAAGAAGGGCAAGGCCAAGCGTAAGACCAAGGACCCGAACGCTCCCAAGCGTGCCCTGTCGGCGTTCTTCTGGTTCTGCAATGACGAGCGGCCGGCGCTCAGGGCGGCACGCCCGGACTCGACGGTGGGCGACATCGCCAAGCTTCTGGGAAAGAAGTGGGGCGAGGTTGATGAGGCTGAGAAAGCAAAGTACGAGGCGATGGCCGACAAGGACAAGGCGCGGTATGCCAAGGTAAGTGGCCACAATTTACCACGTTTATTTGCAATGATTATCCCTTCATTTTTGTGCGTTTCTATGCTTGGTGCTGAACGCCGATGCTTCCACTGCAGCCACATATTCCTCCATACCAATATCAATTTATATAAATTCATATAAACAGAATGAGCTTATCAGCTGCTTCATGACTAGGTTGCAGCATTAACTTTCCGTGCTGCATGTAGCGAATATATGAACAAAGCAGCGTCCGCTCAATGCCCAAAAGGCAAAATGATGGCCAAAATGTGAGCTAACCTCTTCTCGTCATCTGCTTCACAGGATATGGCTGCATATAAGAGTGGCGCCGCCGCCGCGGCTGCTGCCGCTGCGGAAGACGAAGAAGACGAGGAGGAGGAAGAGGATGATGATGACGAGTAATGCGGAGTGCGTGACGTGCTTCTACGTATGTGCTGTGGCACGCACGTGCGTGTACAAACACTAGACAGTTGTTCTAGGAGATAATGGGTCGAAATGGTGATGCCGAAGAATGGAATGGGGAGGTGGTGACAGCGCCGACATCCGTGCCGTCCGCACCACCCGGAACGGCCTATCAACTGGGCCTATTTATTTAGCGAGACCGCCTTCATCTGCGCCGTCCGTCGGAGCGCAACACGGGACGCCAGGTTTGACCTGGAACGCGTGATTTAAGCAGTTCCCGTGCGGCTGCATGACATCATAGCATTTTATCATCATTTAGTTTCGACATGCATAGTCATAGTTTCGCCGGTTCTCATCAGAATAAACCTCTGGAAATGTGTGCTGGATTGTCAATTTGTATTCAGAGTTTCGCCGCTTCCGACCTACCTCAAAGCATACCTATGCATGACGGTAGGGAACGATAGACTGGGGGTTCCATGGCATGAACTCGTCGTTTTTGTCTGGGTTATCAGCAGATGTCTATGGAAAATGAGTTGTCATATGGTAGTGGTACACAAGTGTTGGTTCTTCAATACTTTGCGCTTATTTTCGATGACAGATTAATATAGGATTGGTAGTCATTTATTATCTAAATAATTTGCATTCCTGGGCGATCATCAGTGGAATATTTTCTAAATGTGTACGTTTCTGTTTTTAAGGACCGTTGGCGCGATTTAAACACCGTTTGAAAGCTCGTCAAAAATCATTTATAATTTATCCCAGTTATTTTTTAGCTGATGTCATTATTTTAGTTAAGCTGAGGTCAATGTTTCAGACTCCAGAGGTCATCTAAGGTCAAAAGGGCTATTTTTGTCATTTTTTGTACAAATAACTACATGTGATGATGAGGAGGTAATAATTTTGACGCTATCGTGTTTGTCTCGTCAAGCGCTTTACGTCATCAAGTTGACCAGGTAAGGTCAACGTAAAAAAAATTGACCTTAGGTCAAGGTCAAATAGGTACTTGTAGGTCATGATGCGTGTTGAAAGACGTGCCTCGACGAAACAAACGCATTGGTGCCGGTTTCACTGCTCTATGTTGATTGTGTCGAGAGTTATTGGCACAACATTGTAAGTGACCTCGAACGACCACATATGACCTTGCATGGGCCACTGAGCAAAATATTTGCCTGAAACATCAAGATCTATAGAATAACACATGCTATAAAAAAGTTGTCCTATCTGATGCGTGATTTCTAAATGAAAAGCATTTGCCAATTATTTGTCTTTGCTAGCAATAATTTGCAAATGCCATGCAATTTGGCGGATAACCATGCAACGTTACAGGAAAATGAATGTTAGCATTGGATTCGCGGCTTATTTTTCAATGTAGAGCCTGGCGGCGTTAGTTAAAAAATAATGCGTATTTCATTAAATATCCACAAATGATCAATGTAGGAGGCGTTTTCCCACAATTGTAACGTTAAATATCGCCAATAACTTATGTATTTTATGCAAAAAGGCGGAACAACTGCAACAGTTACAAAGTACCGGAAACGTTTAGCTTATCCCTCAACAATGGTATTATCTGGAATGGCGCGGCGTTTTTACATTACCTGACGAATGCGTTGCATCCATGATTATATTACGAAGTTAGCCTGGTTTCCCAATGACGGCCTTACGCATCAAGCTGCCCGGGAGCGACGAATGAGCGGCTCGGTCCGTTACGATTAGTGTTCTGCCAGGGGCCTGGGAACGATTTTGAAGTGTGGGGGGAACCAATTTTGAGCAGCCATCCCCATTGGCGTACCCAAGGGGGAGGTGTCAATTGCCCCCCTGAAGGTCCGTGCGTGCCCCCTTGGCCAATGGTCCCTCTTTGTAAATAGGGCCAGAAGGCCCTATTTTCTCTTAAGACCACGCGCGTGGTCTTTAGAGTGTTTTGAGCACATCAGAGGCTCTTCAGAGGTTTTTGAGGTCAGAGTACCCTCTAAGGCGGCCAGAGTGCCACCCCAGGCGGCCAGAGTGTCTTCTCAGGTGGCAAGAGGGCCCCCTCAGGCGGCCAAAGTCATAAGGGTACCAAGGGGGAGGGGGCAAAAGGGCAATTGCTCCCCTGAAGGTCTGTGCGATGCCCCTTGACCATGTGCCCCATTTGGAATAAGGGCCCACATTGGCCCTATTCAATCTTAAGGACCACCAGTGTGGTCTTTAACATGAATTCAGAGCACTTCAAGTTATTTTCAAGGTTTCTATAGGTCAGAGTGCCCCTCAGACGCTCTGGGGTTTCATGGGCAGAGCAACCAAGGTCTTTGAAGCATGAACTGGACCTCGTCCTCACACATTTGGCTAGTGCGGCCAGAGACGCAGCCAGACCTTCGACAAGGGGGGCACGGCATCCCGAGGGGCCCCCGAAAAACGGGACAAAAAACAAATCTCCCCGGATTTACGAGTAAACGTAACTTCCGTTACATTTTTTGACGATGTGAGACGGTAGTAACGAGTTACTTGTTTGGAGTAATGCCAGTACAACGAGTAACGAAGTACATTTTAAATAAACACGGTACACCATGCATATTCTCTGAAAATTTTGGTGACCCTAGCGTCAATATCTGACAAGGTCAAAACGAGTCGTTATGAAGGTCAAAGTCGGGCCAAATGCTCTACCATATTTTTGGGACTCTTGACCTCTGCGACGTTAACAAGGTCAACTGCAATGTGTCTGAATTCTATTGGGATTGATACATTGACCATAGCTACTCAAAGTGTTGTTTGAATCGTCGCCCATCTGACGTTTGTTCCGAAGATATCGCTTTCACCGACCTCATTTCTTGGCCGCCATTTTGAATTAAAATCCATATAAACTGAAAAATTCTACCACTCACGACCGGTTTTCGATTTTTTTAACGTCAAACAATGCTACTTATTGTGTTGCCGTAAATGTCGCCAACAAACACTACGCGCCTTACGCCGCTCGCTTGCGAGATATTCACGAAAAACAGGGGGGGGGGCACAAAGTGTAAACGCCTCCAGTGCGCGTGTAAGAGTTGAGTTATGTGATAACGTAGACTACACCGGTCATCACTTATAGATCGAAACAACACGTTGGTTTTCTACTATCACCCTTGCCACATTTTCATTACTAAAGTGCGGGATTCATTCTATCGGGATATTCGCTAGGGCGTTCATTTTAAACATGTAAAATTATCCTGCTTTTCGTAAGAATATGCCAAGATTCTCCTCCCTACAAAATGTGGCAGATTTAAGTTTTTTAGAGGCCCTTCTACAAAAGGACATGCCCATCCCTGGGTGGCACAGACATTCCTTATTCCCTATATGGGATCAGCAAAAAACCTCCTGGTACTGACCTCAAATAAGTGTGCAGTTTCAGAAAATATTTGCTCAGTGTCCACGATAGTCTAAGACCATGCGCAGCTGTCCGAGATCATTGTTTGTCCGAAAGCAGAAAAAAGATGTATTGTATGGAATGTAAAGCCAAAGTCATATATATATCCATTTAAATACTACGAGACAGCAATCTTGGGTTATTGGATGTTCCGAAAAATGTCCAAAGAAATATGCTTGATGTCCGACGAACACCGATCGGGTGTTCGGACAAATTCGGATTTCCGAAAATGTTCGCACAAACGATTGATTGCCACTAATTCTTTCCGTGCAAACGTCCATAGACGTAATGTTAAAAATCTGAAAATTGTTACCTCCTTTGGCGCCGCCCTTCGGATCTTACAGTAGTAACGAAAATATTGTCTCCGTTTTCTGGAAGGAAAACATTAGAAGAGTTTAGAATCGCAGTTCATTTGCTTAAAAAATATGCTTCATGTTGGATGTTGATTGGCATTCAGAATAGCCTCACGGTTTCATTGGAAGTTGGATCCATGAATCAAAATAAGCACAAATGAATCCTTATGACAGAAGACTTGAGCACTATTCTCAGGCGCGGATCCAGGGGGGGGGGGGGCTTGGGCGCGCGCCCTGTTGAGCCGGGTCTTTCCTATGGCGCGCCCGTAGTCAGAGACGACTCCAACTCCGTTCGGTAACCAATGTCCATCCCTGAACTTAACTTTAGGCACATTGGTGGTGACTTATGACGCCACAGAGATCAAATTCCAAAAATGGTGACATTCGGCCCGATTTGACCTTTGAGACCTCGTTTGACCGTTACCCGCGTACCGACGGGGGTCGAGCCAACTTAGAACCGACGGGGGATAACCGCCCCCCAGAGATCTCGAAAACTACGCAACATAGCGAGAAGCGGAAAACGGCGTTACGTAGACGAGTGCTACAGAAAATCATGAGATTATTTTTTGAATAGGTCAATATTGAGGTCACCAGAGGTCAAAACAGGTCAAATTTTCCATATTTCGAGTAATTTGAGCATTGCTTTACTGTCGACATAATCGGGCTAGCTCAGTAACTAACATAGCTAGCATTCCGTAAAAAGCACTGAAATGCTCTTGAAACACTCTTTCTGCGATGTTCCCTCAGATTTCAGATAGGGTCATTAGTTCAGGCTCCAGAGGTCAGCAAAGGTCAAAATGCTTAATTTCACGGAAAACGTTTTTTGCCAACTTTTTATGTATAAAAGCTAGAGCAACGCTTTTGCCATCATCGTGCTTTTCTTATCACGGCGCATCGAATCATATATCGGATGACCTAGATAGGTAAAAAAAAACATGACCTAACCTGAGGTCATGTCAAATTTTATCCCGCTTGATGAAGGTGGATAAGAGAAACAGAATAACCTTATCACTCTGCCCCCGTAGAAGACGAGTTATTGTACACAAACCAGAATATGCCCTTTGGGCACATTGGATTTGACCTCAGAGGTCACGGAAGAAATTTACGACACGCATTCTTCTGGTTAGCTCCGAAATAGTGATATTGATAAAAACTGACCAATATTTAGCTAGGTTTGCTCGATTGGTGCACATTTCAATTTTCTCCCATAAACTTATAATGGGAGGTCAGGGAATTTAAAATGATCTCAGGTCACCGATATACAAAATCCGAGATATACGAACTGTAGATACGTATGACCTTATCAGACAATGTGAGTTTCTAACTGTGTCGGTTCACACTGTGCTGTCAGCATGCCCAACATTTAAAAACGTTGACTCGAGGTCATTTAGTGTGACCTGATGGACGTGACCTTGAAAGTTGGGTTCAAACTTGAGAGTGTGAGTAATGGTGCTCATGGACAATTGCTGCCAAAGTTTGTCCGGCCGCTATTCCGCTTACTCTCGAAAAACCTCAGGGGGATATCGCCCCCACGTCGGTCCACGGAAGATTTAATTTAAGGTCTCCAAAATTAAGAAAATGTAGATCATATCACTTAGGCTATCCTGTCAATTTGTATGATTATAGCCTTCATACTTTCTGAGATCTCAGGTGGGAAGGGGCACTACAGTGCCCCCTCCAGTGCAAGTTAGTGGCATACCCCTCTCCAGTGCGCGTGTTAATACAACTTCGAATAACGTCAATGCATATAGCTAATATTGTGCGTACCTAGCCACCACTTGACTACCGATTCCAGTATGTACCAATAACTGCAGACGCCGAGCTTACCGCCAGTACCGGCCCGCATTCCGACTGGACCAATGCAGCTCAGAGTTCTGACCACAGGACGCCGTCTCGTTCAGTACCGACGCGTCAGTCGCTTCATCTACAACACGCCGCCTTCTCGCCAAGGTTTACAACCAAAAGAGGAACATGTTTTTTGTTTGTTTATTGACTGATCGAAGTGAACATTTACTTAGCGACGGCGGCGGCCTTCACCTGACGCTTGGGCTGGGTACCTTCACGGAAGCCGAACCTGCAACAAAAACGCAATATATTAAAAGTCATTCTTGCTGAAGACCACGACTGAACAATGCGAGCCTTCAAACACTTTAAGGAAGTATCACTGGAAGAAAAACAGAATGCCTCCCTTGCAGAATAAGAAGTGACCATGTCACATTAGGTTTCAAAACCCTCTCCGAGAAACAACTGTACTCTTGGCCTCCTAGTTCTGTCATCCAGGCACTCGGGCACTGTTCAGGTTCTGTCCAGTGCCCAGACACTGGACAATGACGAGACTTGTACCAATCACCAGACCAGCTGTGCCCAGGAAGTGGGGGCATCAACAATGGCCAGCAAAAGGCTAGATTCAGTGTGGTCCCTTTGCGAAGCACCAGCAGCTACAGGTCGCCGCGGGTGCATCAGAAGGGACTAACTAAACGAGCATTGCATTTTAATTATTTCCGGGGGCGAGGGAAGCAGCACTGGCACATCCAACTCACCTGAATCGCTTCCGGACGACCTTAAGATGACGCATGCGGCCAGTTCCGGGGGCCTTCCTCCTCTTGCCCTTCACGCTCCAGTTGTCTGCAAACAGAAGCAAGTATATGAGCAACAGAGAAAGGTGATATGGGTTATAGGTAGGGGAAATTAAGGCAATGACCGTCAGCAAATTGACCCAAGCAGTCATCACGCCCTAAAAACCCAATCAACAAACAAGATAAGAAAGTGTCTATAGCAACATTCGTTCTGGTCAAAATCTACAGCAAACAAAAAATCAAGAAGGCTTTGACAGTGTGGCCAGATGGGCTAACCTATCAGAATAACACACAACAAAGCTGCACATGTTATGGCATAGACTAGTCTACAGCAGCTCATATTCGGCACCAATGGCCAGCAAAATCCATCTCAGCACTGGACAGCTTGAAAGACTTGTACCAATTACCAGACCAGCTGTGCCCAGGAAGTGGGGGCATCAACAATGGCCAGCAAAAGCTAGATTTAATGTGGTCCCTTTGCGAAGCACCAGCAGCTACAGGTCACCGCAGGTGTATCAGAAGGGACCAAACACAATAAGAATTTCGTAGCATTGCTATTTTACCCTTTTCTGGGGGGGGGGGCAAAGCAGCATGACTGCTAGTCACATGCTGTTAAGACCCCAATTTAAGGTTTCAGAGTGGTAAGATCACACCTGATCCATGAGACTTGAAATGTGGGGAAAATGTGGATTGTAACCATCAAGCCTGGTATAAAATGCAGTGATCCTCACCATTGTCAAATTGTTTCAGATTTATGGGTAGACAGTTCTTTAAAATTAAATATTGGTTCAGTAAGAACATACCACATAGCAAGCCTTTCACCCACATAGGGAGGGACATCAACAGGACACTGCTTACATGAGGTGAGCTATGAATGCCATTTAATTGTAAGTTGGACTGCTTGGTAAATAAGTTGATCAGGATTATGGGAGGCAAATCTCCATATACCAACACCATTTTTTGTTGTGGGAATAAAGACTTCTTCACAAGATATATTGTAATACTTTGCAAGATATTATTTAGATAATCAGTAAATTTATCTCATGATGTTAAAATCCTGGTAAGTTAATTTATGATAAATATATTTACAAAATCAAAATTTCACATAAATTGACTGACAGCATGTTAAGGTATGTATGTCTTTGAACACTTATGTATTACATTTTTTCCTTCTGTTCAAGTTACATGGATATGTCATGATTTAAGTATCAGCACACAAGACTCTAAAAACATACTTCATAATAATACACCATGGCTGCATCAAGGGCAGGGTGATAATGGTCAGCTGATGGTGTTGATAACTGTCCTAATTCAAATTCAGAGTCGTACATTCTCATGAGGCACTTACCACTAACTAGACAGATAATGAATATAGAGTGAGTACATCGATAAACCAGAAGAAGGTATCCTTATTTAAGAATTAATGATCAGTGATTTCCCTTCACTAATAATGCAGTGTGATGTATCTGGTACATTTGTATACACACTGGCGGATCCAGAAGGTGTTATTTTTGACAGTGTGGCGGGGGCGGGGCCAACATCTCCGAAATTCTCGCAAAATTCTGAAAAACTCATCGATTCGCTTGCTTATGTATCCATATCATCTGATGGAAATCAGACCTTCTCTAGTAAAGTTGTCTTAGTTTTACGACAAAACTCAGGAAATGTCAAATTTCACCAATTTTTTTTCGGGGCATGGCCCCTTTGGCCTCCCCTGGATCCGCCCTTGTGTATACATTTTGTCAATCAATCTCAATCAATATACATTTATTTTTTTGTTAATTTTTTACAACAAATACAACTTAAATGCATGCCTAGTGCATGGGTAACCAAAGTGCAAAGCAATATTTGTATGCTTGAAATAGAGTGATGAAATGAATAATGTTGAAGCTCTGCATCTAAGTACCTAAACATATGCTAAGTACTTGCAGATTTGTACTGTTGTTTACTATTAACAGTATTTGATGCACAAGCTGAGCACAAATACACCACTAATGATGATTGATTTAGAGGCGGAACCGACAAAAGGTACATGGCACCCAACCACTTATGACATGAAAGTCAGATATTTTCATGTCACCTGCAGTGAAAGTATTTAGGCAAGATAAAAGTCTGATCTTTGAACGCATACAAATCCAAAGTTTTTAGTGCTACAAGCAGACGATACTAGCATATGTTTACATTAAGAAAGCATGAAAAGTCTGAGGATAGGCGACCAGGATTACCTATGGCAGAAGACCTTACCCTGCATAGCCTTCAGTAGGCACTTATGAAGACAGCAACATTGAGCCAAATATAATCCTTACAGATAAATATAGTGGAAGTAGAGCAAATATGCCCTAGTGCATAACTGAAGACTGTTTTCCCGTTGACCATGTGCATAACTGCAGCGGTGAATGTGTTAACTGGAGAGTAAATACACTCCCAAAGGTGAAAATGGACTGCTAAGCCTTAGGTAAATGACCTGCATCGAACTTGGGAAAATATGTACTAGCACTCTAGGCAGCCAGCCTTCAGCCAAGCACTCACATTTTATGCACTCAACATTTCAGATTCAGTCAATAAACTCGCCTTTGGCTCGTTCATAATCTGAATCTTTAATGCTACTAATGCATTCACTATATTAACACACTTCACAGTTTTACTTACAGGAGCGCGTCTTGGCAGCAGGGTAGCCACATTGGGAACACTTGTGCTTCTGGATGTGGTAGGATGACCTACCACACCGCCTGCACAAGGTATGAGACTTATTATGCCTCTTTCCGTAACTGGATGTTCCCTTCGTCTGAAAGAAAAAGAATATATTACCAGAAATCACACAAACAAAACAATTCGACAAGAAGTAAAGCTCTGTTGCTGCAGACCTGACACAAAACATTAAGGTAAGTTCGGCAATGATAATAAAATCGATAGCTTTTAAGCTAATACAAATGACTAACATCCTGTGTTTTAAATTAGCCGAGAAACTAACCATTCTATCACAGAAACGCGCTAAAAAGCAAAACTGATATCAAATGTAGAGACACACAACCTACCATCGCTTGTTTGAAGGGGAAAGGACAGCACCGTCACGTGCGAAAAACATTACAGCAATCCGACAGAAAACTTTTTTGAAGAAGAAGATATTAATGCTTTGAATTTTCACAATTTTCTTTTGAATAAATAATGGATGAATTTCCGAAGAAAGTTGATATTTCCTTTTTATTTCAAGTTATTCAAACATAAAACTGTAACATAAATGGGTGCAAATGGGTGCATAAATGACGTAATTTAAATATTTTCATCGATTTATGTGGTTTATCGCCATTAATTCAAATACAAATTAATACGACATAAGTGACTAAGTGGTTTTATATCATTTTAATTAAGATTTCCGCTTGTGTTACATACCTGTACCTGATCAATTGTGTATTACTAAATAAAGTAAATATTTCAAATTGTATGACCTTGCATAGGGGGACCGGCTACTGGTGTGTTTTCTGTTTATGTTTTCGCGCTTCAACCTTCGACGCATTTCAGTTGTAAATATGAGATGGCTTTTGATTATTATTATTACAATTAGGTACTTTGACTTAATTTGAATGTTTAATGGCTATTGACAGGATCCTTACAGGGGCTCCGCCACAGGGCCAGGGGAACAGAGGCTTTATGAAGTAAATTATTTTTATGCTACGCCCATAGGCATACTGTTAAAAGTCGTAACAATTGGGGTGGACTCGTCTCTCCGTCCCCTCCCCCCCCCCTGTGGCAGAGCCCCAGACTGCAAAGTGTGGCACAGGAGTGGAAAAGGTACACCAGCCCATGACTAAAATCCACACCAACCCAGACCAAGCCAAAGCAGGCCAAAAATCTGCACCAGACCAGTCAAAGATCCACACCAACCCATCTGGCATCAAAATCAGTAAAACACCCTTATTGGGTCGGAAACTGAGAGGACATTTCTTCAGTGCTAGTTCTTATGTGAAAAAGCATGTAAAGCTTTGTTTAAGCTTATCTGCCCTGTGTTGCACGGGGCAGATAAACCATTCTATCATAGAAACCATTCTATAAGGGCCAATGCTGCGCTGTTTCTAGCAGCACAGCATTGGCAACACACCATTACAGGACTGTGCCGCACCACACCAAATCCACGCTGCACTGAATCTGCACCAGCTTCTCTAAATCCGCACCAGCAAGGATGGGCCCGCACTGACGAGATCTTGTTGAATATGCCATACTTTGCAGTCTGTGCGGAGACCATGGACCATAATGACTAGTTAGTGACTATTGTTCGCTGCTGACATTTACAGATCTTTTCATAACATTTGGTGGAGCACAATATTGCATTAGTAAATTTTTTAAAGTTAGGAAATGCATCTGAATGAGTTTGTGTTCATGTTCTCTAAAAGAAGTTAGTCCACCAACTAAATTAAATAGTAACTCGCTCATGATTGATTATATTCATTTGTAATATACCTAAATCAAAATAATCACAGATGTACCATGCTTTCTCCTCTTGTTGTCAGACCAATACAAATATTCACCTTAGAACTATTAGGCTATGCTTACCTATATGTTAGATTTAAGTCACTTTTTTACTTCTGCTCCTGCTTGGGAGTTTGTGTTCTGACTCAAAATGCACTTGAATAAATAGGTCAAGGTATAGCCAAATGCATTTGTGTTTGAGGGGCAGTGCACTGATAATAAACAAGTTGGAATATACGTTAATTGCTATTTTTCTCATTCATAATGAGGAGCACAATAGTTGAGTGGCTAGTGTGTTTCTTTCATTTTGGGAGTCTACGTTCAAGCCCAGTAGGGGCCCGGCAGAGCTATTGTCAGTGAGTGCTTAATGCCAGGTTGTACAAAAGGAAAAGAAAACAATAGTAGTCCCTGCCCCTGGACATATCCCACCACCATGGGTGTCTGAGGCAGGGGGGGGGGCAGGATACATTTTCAGATTTGAACATAACATCTTTGGGTCTCACATGGAAAGAATAGACTTCAAAATGCCTCCAGCTCCCTGACTTTTGGAAGGTGGCAGTGCCTATTCATGTTCTTTGGTGCATCAGTATTGTCAACATCAGCATGAAAAGTCTGATATTAGGACCTGTGTGGTATAACTGTTGTCAAATCTACTTTATCAGTTAAAGCTGTTTTTGACAATGTGCTTTGCTCACTCTTTTTTACCTTTATGAATTAACAATTTTATATTTATCTGCCAGTTTATATTTATCTGCCACAAGTTACAGTTGTGCTGGTAACTTCATTGTTCAACACAAGTGTGTGTTTTTTTCTGATGTCAAGTAAATCTCAGTTTTTCAAAGTACAATATGTTTTGTGTACCTTGTGTAAGGGTACTAGGTGTGATTAGTACACATTAGTACTGCCCCTCATTTTTGAAGATACCTTACCTTACCTTACCCTTACCTTATCGTCATCGGGTGATATAAGGCCTTTAAGGCTTGTAGGACCCGTTCTTGCGAGCTCAATGGTTGTATCCAATCTCAATCAGAGTCAGGTAGGGAGTACCAGATGGACTCCCAGTGTGTATCAACACTGTTCTTGAAGATGTTGAGAGATGGCGAGCTCACAATGTCAGCAGGAAGCCCATTCCAGTCATTGATTATGCGGACAGCGAACGCTTTTGGTCTCACCCGACAAGTTGCACGGGGCTTGCAGAGCTTCAGAGAGTGGCCTCTTGTAGGACCGCCCGGTTCCGGTGAAAAAACTCGTGGCATCAATGTCCACGCCCCCCATGCAGCATGTGGTACACGTAGATCATATCCCCGCGCGGCACCGATAGTAGAGGGATGGCATCTTCAGGAGGCGGATCCTCTCTCGAGGTTAGGGCAGGCGGATGCTGTCACCATCCGGGTGGCTCGTCGCTGGACCCTTTCAACTTGATTTTGCGTCCGTCTCTATTTAAAACAGCCCCCACCACCAGATCCGATCTCAAGGTAGATGGCGCACACGAGCGTCTTAAACAGCAGAAGGGAGCCGAAGTGTCACCCCTCATCTAACCAGCAATACTTGAGCGACGATATGACCGTCCAAGGCAACCTGGGCTTCCATTTGGGCACCGCAGCCGCAGCTGCCTGCCTAAACTTTCAGAAGTAGCGAATGTCAACGGACTGTAGCCCCAAGGGTCTTCTTTTCACTTTGAGAGCTCTCCATATGCTGTTTACCCCCATGCGGAATGAGAACGCGTGATTGCCGTGCCTACATGTAGCACCGTTACACTTGGCTTCGTTAAATGGCATCCTGCAAGTCTTGACCAGGTAGCCAGCAGAGCGTCTAAATCTGCTTGTATTACCCGCGCATCCGAACTCAAAGAGGCCACGCCAGAAAACAGCTTAGTGTCGTCAGCAAACATTCGGATCGGACAGCGAACCACGTCGGGCAAATCATTCACAAATAGCAAAAACAGCAGGGGACCCAGCACAGATCCTTGGGGGACTCCACTGCCAACGGGTACCGTGTCCGAAAGACAGCCATTTAATGACACCTGCTGCCTCCGATCACCGAGAAACGACTCGATCCAGGACAGGAGTCTACCCGAGATCCCGTAGCAGCGTAACTTGCTCAGCAGTCTTCTGTGTGGGACCGAATCGAACGCCTTCTGGAAATCCAGATAAACTGCATCAACTGGTGTGTTGCTCTCCATCAGTCTGCTCCACGCATCAATGGTCTCCAGTAGTTGCGTGCTACAAGATCGCCTTGGGCGAAGCATGTTGGTCTTTAACAAGAGGTTGTGGGCCATCAGGTATTGCATTAACTCGCTCACGAATTAGTTTGATTCGAGTACTTTGCATGGCACTGAGGTAAGGCTGACTGGACGATAATTCCCTGGATGTTGTTTATCCCCCTTCTTGTGAATGGGCACCACCTTACCATGCTTCCAGTCAGATGGCACCACGCCCATGTCGAGAGACTTCCGAAAAAGCAAGGCAAGAGGAGTAGCAAGAGTACCACTCAACTCCTTCAACACGCGGGGGTGTATGTCGTCCGTCCCTGGGGCACTGGAAGTTTCAGTGCTCGAAGCTTTCCCTCCAACCATTGAGTGAGATATGGGTATGTCAGACAGGAGTGGTCCCTTATGGCGATTCGAAAACTCAGGTGTCACATTGGTGTTCTCACGTGTGAACACACCAGCAAAGAAGCTGTTTAGGAGTGTGGCCTTTGCTTGATCCTGGCTCACGAGAACCCCCTCTTCATTTCGGAGATCACCTATTTTGGGTCTCACCTTCAGTCTGCTGTTGGAATACTTCCAGAAGGCCTTTGGGTTATCTTGAGACTGGAGACTAGCCTGGACTCAAAGTCCCTCCTCAACTGCTGTCAGTGCCCGCAGCCTATTCCTGTTACTCTAATCTAGCCAAATCAACTGGGTCCCGAGTTCTCATATACTCAGACCACAGCTGGTTCTTCTGTTTCTTGAGATGGAGTGCCTGACTAGTCATGTATATGTTTTTCCTAGTGTGTAAACGTCGAGCCCTGGGGATAAATTCGTCCATGAGGGCAATGAGCAAATTCTTGAGCCACTGGAAACAATTTCTAAACATTCCAAAGTTGACAGGCAGTTCCAGTCTACTGTACATAATCTTCTATCTAGTTCAGCAAAATTAGCCTGTGAAAATTCACTTAGAGCTTCCCATCTTCGTGGATAGCTGTGTAGCAGAAAGATTAACATTTTATGAGTATGGATCACTCTTCCCCAGACCGGGCAGTACTCCACGTTTGTCACCATGCCGCTCCTTCATTTGTCAGCACTAAATCTAGAGGCTGGCCTAACGCCCTCCCTGAACCTGGTCGGTTTAGTGATATGCTGAAAGAGAAATGCATCTTGCACGGCAGACAACAATCTGTGGGAGTAATGTGTTTCTGGTGCTCTGCAAAAATTGTTCTCCCAGTCAATTTGTGGCATATTGAAGTCTCCTACTATCAGCAAATGTGAAGGGTTGCAAGAGACTGCCTTTTGCAACAGGTGAGACAAGTTCTCAGTGCTCAGTTGCTGATCCCCGGACGGACTGCGGTAGATGCAACCTGCATACAATACATCACTATTTTCCAATTTCATACAGACCCAGAGCTGCTCCTTAAACAAGGTACGGGAAATTAACACTGGACGCACAGTTGGTCTGTGGTGGACAACAATTACAAATGCCTCGGACTCCACTGCTGAGCACAGTGCTTTAACACCTGGAGCTAGGTTGCCAGCATCACTAAAGTTAGTGTACAAATTGTACTCAGGCACAGCAAATAATGCAGGGGCTATATGAAGCACCTGTGCCTTGGGTAATGCCTCAGTAACAAAAATAATGTCAGGTCTTCACTACAGACAGCCATGCATAGAGGCATCTCTCTTATTCAGAGTTGATCTGCGTTTGTGTACCACACAATCAATTTATGCCTATGCCTTGACCAACCTGAGTCGCCTGGCTGTCAGGCCGAAGTCTGTTCAGAAGCACCAGCTGACTTTAAGTTCCCTGGGGGGCGCCCTGATGGACAGCCTCTGCCAGTAGTAACGTCCTCTGGGAGGCGCCCAGAAGGACAGCCACTGGTATTCACACCAGCTGTACTCAGGCCCATATCAACAGATGGAACCTGGGCAGCCTGCGGGGCAGCACTGCTGCTTCCATTGGTTTCCCTGTTTCGCTCCTGCCTGTCGCCCAGTGTGGACAAATCTGCCTGTCTGCCATTTGGCACAATCCTACCCTTTTTTATAACAATGTTCACCTCCCCTGCTGACCTGCGAGAACGCAGTTCTTCCCTCAGCTTCCAGGACACTTCACGTTCGGTTTTCGTGAGATCATGAGTTATATACACATTGCTCCAGTCACCCGTGTTACGAGCTCAGGTGCCAGTCTCAGAATATCTTGTTCACTTCAAGGCATGTGTCTATTGGTTTAATGATGAGTAACCTTGTTTATCGGAATGACCTTTCCTACGGGCGGAAAGGACTTTACAGCCTTGACCTGGAGTCGGAATGTTAGAATTTAACCATCTGACTTTTAATGTCCAGCTCTGATCTGTTTCAGACACAGACTCAGCACTAGACTCTGGAAAGGTTATGAATAACTAAGTTGTCTTTCGCCTATCTTTGTCCAAAAAAGTCATCAAAGACCAGAAGCTATGTCTGACATCCTTTTGACGAGACTGTGTGGGAGGCTGAGACAGGGAAGTGAGTTGAGCCGAGACCTTGTCCACCATTTCTGAGCAGGTTCCCTTCACCATCTGGGCGTAGGTGGTCTTCTGAGAGACATTTTCCCTTATGGATCTCTCGATCAACTTTGTCTGGGTGTCCACTGACTGTTCATGTTCCTTCAGGCATTGCACCATGCGTCTCATATGCTCCTTCACCGACCTGTCCAGCTGATCAACTTTACTCTCAAGATCAACTAAGCGCTTTGAGTTGTCTTGCTTGAAAGATCCTTTGCACTCAACACAAAACCAAGTGAGTACCTTGTACCTCCTAAGTGCCTCATAAGCCGGCTTCGGGATTTCCTGACAACCCACATGAAACCAATGGTCGCATTTTTCGCAGAGAACCCCATCATCTGAGTTTCTAACCTGCTCCCCACATACCTTTCCTGGCCCGCCTTTGCAGAAAACTGGTATCACTCACTAGCATCCACTAGAACCCGGAGATCGTGGAACCAGAGGTTCGGGAAGCGATGCACATGAACTCATATCAATTTTCTGACCCAAGTTTGCACTGGAAGACACCTTCACGGATAGTCCCTTCAACAGCTTCTCACCTGGACCGGACTCGAGACACCTTCACGACTCCACATCATCCACACTGTTGTATCCTTCACAGTTTGCGCCNTTTTCGAGGTGGTAGTTTTTTTTTGGAAAGGAGAACCAAAATCGATGCACCACGTCTCTTTTTAAGGTCCATGGAACAGCTTCTGACAGACTTTTTTCCATTTTCGAAAAAGTCCATTTTATAGTACTTATAGTTTGCATGGTTACTTCTTACTCTTCTTATAAAATTATTTGACACAAAATTGTCGAAGTAGGGAAAGCCGAAACTTGTAAACCTACCTTAAGTACTGCTTTGAAAATATTATGTGGATCTGGATGCGTTTAGAATATTTTATATACAATGGTCACTATCATCTTCAGTGACACCAACATTCTGCTAATTAAAGTTTTTCTCTCGATTGTCTTTAAGCGATCACATAGTGCCATCATATCTCATCAGACGACAAACTATTTCGCGTCGGGAAACACCAATGGGCACACGCTGTCTCTCGATATGTGCCCTTATGGCATAATGTGCCTTTTATTCTTACTCGCAGAAGCTTGCAATTATAAATGATTATACCCAATGTGTACCACAGTACAACACGTTCGTCAGTTCCTATTCTAAACTATAGATGTATAATGTATATTGTATATCAAGTCTCAAAAGGGCCGCCTGATGCATGCTGTGCCGCAGAGCTCTGTAGTTCCTAATCTAGCCAATAGATGTCTCTCGAATATGACGCCTGATGCATGCTGTGCCGCAGAGCTCTGTAGTTTATAATCTAGCCAATAGATGTCTCTCGAACGTGACGCCTTGTGCAATGTGCATGCTGTGCCGCATAGCTCTGTAGTATAATCTTGCCAATAGATGTCTCTTGAATATGACGCCTTGTGCATGCTGTGCCGCAAAGCTTTATAGTTCCTTATGCAGCCACTAGATGTCTCTCAAATATGACGCCTGAAGCATGCTGTACCGCATAGCTTTATAGTTCCCAATGCAGCCACTAGATGTCTCGGCTATGATGCCTGCTGAATGCTGTGCCGCAGAGCTAAGACAGCTTTCTAAGACTAGTGCAAAGTTGACAACGTTACGTGGTTGAGTGTTATTTCGCGGATCAAGATTTCCTGTCAGTATTCGCGCTGGAGACTGAACATTGACACAATACTGATAGCATGATTCACTGCATAAACATTAGCAGTAGTCAGGTACAGAGGAGCTCCACGAAGTATGTGGTAGGTTTGATAAAACTACTTTTTTTGCGTGCAGCGTTATCCCGTTCAAAATATGCTACATATATCCCTATTCAAATGTCTCAAGTCAAGTGTCATGAGACATGAGTAATGAGTATCATGATTGAGACAAGTTAACCCTCGCCCTGGTGGGGGTCATTTTGACCTCCCCGAGTTTTTTTCAGAATAGCAGGAAAACGGCGGCGCGCAGCGCCGCAAATTTTGTATAGCTGTTTGGACATCAAATGCCCACACTTTGTCAAAATTTGATTTCAGGTCATCTCAGGTCAGGTCACCAGAAGTCAAGTGATCTTGCCTTCCAAAATGTTTGTGATCGTGCCAAAGCCACAGTTTTTGTCCGAGATATTTGAAACTTGCAGCATTAAGCATTTTATATTCATAAATATCTACAATTCATGTATCTCGGATTTTTTCTTCAATCGGTAACCTAACGTTAGGTCAATTTCCTGACCTCCCCATGATCAGTGAATGGGAAAATATAAATGTTTCCTATTAAGAGAATATGAATTAGATCAGGCAAATTCTTTCAGAGTAATGCTATTTTAGCTAGTTCTTGACGATCCGGGTGCAATTGTTGCTCAGACTTCTGCAAGGTCATCTGAGGTCATCTGAGTTCATCAGCAATGTTTTGCTAAAAACTATTGATTGAATAAAGACGAGCGGATGACACCTGCGCTTTTCTCGTCGAGCCGCTTTGCCCCATATGCAACATGACCTACCTGGGTCACCAAACGACCTTGACCTGAGGTCAAATTTTGTAGTTAACCTAACCAGATCACAATTATCACTTTTAAAAGCTTCTAAAAACAAACACGATGGCGTTAAAATAAAGCCGCCGCCTTTCGACAAGTCAGTGGTGGGATGGCTCTGCACTTGCGCACGTGCACACCCCCATCATATATCTCATGAACGGCTGAGCCGATTGTGTTCAAATTTGGTGCGTGATTAGGGACCTCTCAGCTGCCACTTTTCCACAAGTCAGAGAGGATTGTCTTTGCACGTGCGCACCTTTTTCGTATTTCAAAAACTACTTCCCCAATTGAGTTGAAATTCAGCATACATTTCCTTCGCGCTCGCTCGTTCATCGCCAACTACGGGGTTTTACTGTTACTTATAGCTTGTTATAGCTTGGTTTAAAAAGGTGGTGGGCCCCTAGTAATTCGGAGGCCCCCGGTCTTTGGTGGGTCACTTCCAGGTTAGACCTTCCCCCGACTATGCCAGCGATCTGCAGCGCTCGGCTCTGGCCCCTCTATCATGTGGCCGCGCGCTACCTCACGCCCCTCTATCATGTGGCCGCGCGCTACCTCACGCCCCTCTATATTGTGGCGCGCGCTACCTCCGGTCCCTCTATCATGTGGGCGCGCGTACCTCACGTCCCTCTATTCATGTGGCGCGGCTACCTCCCGTCCCTCTTATCATGTGGCCGCGCGCTTACCTTCCGTCCCTCTTATCATGTGGCGCGCGCTACCTCAACCGCCCTCTATTCTTGTGGGCCGCGCGCTACCTCACGCCCCTATCATGTGGCGCGCGCCTACCATCCCCGTCCCTTATTCATGTGGCCGCGGCGCTACCTCACGCCCCTCTATATGTGGCCGCGCGCTACCTCCGCCCCTCTATCATGTGGCCGCGCGCTACCTCACGCCCCTCTAATCATGTGGCCCGCGCCGCTAACCTCACGCCCCTCTATAATGTGGCGGCGCGCTACCTCACGCCCCTCGTTCATGCTGCCGCCCGCGGCTCAGCCTCACGCACCCTCTATCATGCTCGGCCCGCGCGCTCCTAGCGTACCTCATGTGGCCCGCGCTCGCCTACTCACGCCCCCCTATCATGCTGGCCGCCGTCCAGCCTTACCTCACGCCCCTCGTAATCATCCTGCTGGCCCGCGGGCGCTACCTCACGAGCTCCCTCTCTATTCATGTGCCGCGCGCTACTCACGCCCCTTCTATCATGTGCCGCGCGCTACTCCGTCCCTCTATCATGTGGCCGCGCGCTAACCTCACGTCCCTCTATCATGTGGGCCGCGCGCTACCTCACGCCCCCTATCATGTGGCCGGCGCGCGTACCTCACGCCCCTCTAATCATGTGGCGGGCGCGCTACCTCACCGCCCCTCTATCATTGTGGCCGCGCGCAACCTCACGTCCCCTCTTGATCATGTGGCCGCGCGTACCTCACGCCCTTATCATGTGGCCCGCGCGCTACCTCACGCCCTCATATCATGTGGCCGCGCGGCTACCTCCCGCCCCCTCTCATGTGGCGCGCGCTAACCTCCGCCCCTCGTATCATTTGTGGCCGCGCGCACCTCACGCCCTCCTATCATGTGGCCGCGCGCTACCTCACGCCCCTCTATCATGTGGCGCGCGTACCTCACGCCCCTCTATCATGTGGCCGCGCGCTACTCACGCCCTCTTATCTGTGGCCGGCGCGGCTACCTGCCGCCCTCTATCATGTGCGCGCGCTACCTCACGCCCCTCTATCATGTGGGCGCGCGCTACCTCACGTCCCTCTATCATGTGGCCGCGCGCTACCTCACGCCCCTCTATCATGTGGCGGCGCGCTACCTCACGCCCCTCTATCATGTGGCCGCGCGCTACCTCACGCCCCTCTATCATGTGCGCGCGACTACCCTCCACGTCCCTCTATCATGTGGCCGCGCGCTACCTCACGCCCCTCTATTCATTGTGCCGCGCCGCTACCTCACGCCCCTCTATTCATGTGGCCGCGCGCTACCTTCACCGCCCCTCTATCATGTGGCCGCGCCTACCTCAGCCCTCTATCATGTTGCCGCGCGCTACCCTCACGCCCTCTAGGCATGTGGCCGCGGCGCTACCTCCGTCCCTCTATCATGTGGTCCGCCGCGCTACCTCACGTCCCTCTATCATGTGGCCGCGCGCTACCTCAGCCCGTCTATCATGTGCCGCGGCGCTACCTCACGCCCTCTATTCATTGTGGCCGCCGCTTACCTCACCATGTGGCGGCGGCGCTTACTCACGCCCCTCTATCAACTGTGGCCGCGCGACTACCTTCACGCCCCTCTATCATGTGGCCGCGCGCTACCCTCACGCCCCTCTATCATGTGGCCGCGCGCTACCTCACGTCCCTCTTTCATGCCTCAATTGTGGCGCGCGCTACCTCACGCCCTCTTATCATGGTGGCCCCGCGCGCTACCTCACGCCCCTCTATCATGGGCGCGCGCTACCTTCACGCCCCGTCTATCATGTGGCCGCGCGCTTACCTTCACGCGCCCTCTATCATGTGGCCGCGCGCTACCCTTCAGCGTTCGCATTGTACATTGGATAAAGCAAAGGTGCGAAGTTCAAAACTGAACACCTGGAACTATTTCTGAACTCAATTTGGACCGTGGGGGGGCCAAAGTAGGAATTAAATATTCGTGCCATAGTAGTTCGTTCAACCATATTGCCAAATGTCAGCCCCAGTGCCTCGACACGGGGCGGCCTGCTCAGTATCTCACTTTACACGTCATCTGTATAAAGCGAAAGGATGTCAAATAAAACTGAACACTAATCATCATTCTGTATTCAATTTATAACGTTTCAGCGGTAGTCATACTTCGTTACCGCTAGAAGTTCGCTCAATATATTGCCAAATGTCAGCCGGGTTGCCAGCACCCCCCCCCCCCATCGGGCGGCCGCCGTCAGCCACGCGTATTTCCCACAATGCCGCGGAGATGACGTCATGTGTTGTCATCCAGAAACGCTCCTATACGCCCCTGTCTACTGCTACCAAATTGCTACAAAATAGAGAAAACACGAGCGAGGCAAAACAATAACTATTTATTTTCCGCAAGAATATATTTTTTGCAGTCGGTACCTACCCATTTTTCATCCAAAGTTCCAGCGTTATTTTCTTGCGGGGTGGGGAGGGACAGATAATTTACATTGCTGACTCTGTCGAGCATGGAATGAGGGTAGGAGCCCTTACCCCTGCCGCCCCTGGATCCGCCAGTGTGTATCGCCACCATGGAAAAGCTACGTTGGCTATGCACCACTTAAGATAAAAAACGTCAGACGCGCCACTTTCCCTTCTCCCTATTGGCTATTGCTACCATATTGCGACCAATTAGAGAAAACACGAACGAGACAAAAAATACAGATTTTTCCCGCAAGAGTTAGTTTTCGCAGTCGGTGCCCATTTTAATCACCAGTTTCATCGTTTTGTTAGGGGAGACTAATTTGTATTACCACCCCTGTCCAGCCTGGAATGGGGTCAGGCCTTTGCTCCTGCCTACCCCTGGATCCGCTAGTGATGACATACAGGGGTTGAGCGTAAAAATATAACATCTATATGTTGTCGTTCATTAGATTATGTTGTGGTCCATTAGATATGCTAAAAATGCACGCATTGAAACTTACCTAATACCTATAGTTAGGTATAAGTTAGTGAATTAGTGTAGCAAGCTTATTTTATTTAATATTTGCGAGCCTGGGAATAAAGCAAACGCAACTTTGTCAAATGCTAGCCAATAATGGTTTTCTTTAGGCATCAAATACGCCTTAACATAAAATAATACGTCAACTCCTACAAATATACCACCAGTTGCTGCCATTTCAACCTACAATTTAACTAAAACATGAAATGCTCTCACTTTCAATACAGCCATCAACATAATTTATACTCTCATTTGCATAATCACCCCTCCCCTGTCATTGTTTCATAGATATTGAGCAATGATTTGCGACTACGTAAAAGTGTTGAGTCGTTTGATAATTCAACTCCTTCAAGGTATTTGACAGCGAGTCCACTCCCGGTCATCTCAAGAGAAACTTAACAAACCAAACAAACTTATACTTGATTCATGCTTCGGTAATTGTCGATCAACTCAACTTTGACTCGCTTGAAGTGAATTCAATTCTGAGTGGAAATCGACTCGCCGAAGCTAATAGAGTATATCGGCCGCGTAAGTGCGTGAGAGATCAGACAGCGCGAGAGAGGGAAAAGGGTGGTGGTGGTGTGTGTGTAGGATGGGTTTACTCACGTGACTTCCGCTGCGTCGGCAGTTGCTGACGCGATATGTGGCGTACACGTGAACTGGGAGCTGCCTGGGGAGGATATCGCGACCGACGGCGGTACAGGCCGTCACACCGGCAGCACCCGTCAGAGGAGACACGTCACCGGTGTCACCTGAAACAGAGACACGTCACAGAACAATATATTTGTATTACACATATTACAGGGAATTTAATTACAGCCGTTAATGACTAGTTGGCAGTTACTTTGTTTTTGGTGATATGTTGCAAATAATAAGAAAAATTGCTGATCAACGTGGAGACAACATCATTTTGCATTACAGAGCAATATCACAGATATTTGCATGGTTAAAAGTTTATTATTTAAAGTACTTATGTGTGACGTCAGTTAGCAATAATATTGCGCATCACTATGGAAAGCATGTTATTTTGCAAAAATTTCCGTGGCAAATTAAATTGGTTAAACGCTTTCCTATGACTTTCTGTTCACACAAACTACTCAGAAATTCAGGGAGAGTTTATGTTGTGTAATTCACCAACACAAAAGCGTCATATTCCCTTAATATCCTCTAGAGCACACGTCGAGATAGGCTCCGTTTCGGCTGAGGCACAGCTTTGCCCTCCACCTCAAACTCCCAGCTGCTTTACGGCTACCTGCCGGCAGGGAATGGACCCACACTGCAGTTCCACGGGCTGGTCTTTAGTTGATTCCTGTTGGAGATTCTTTCTTTAAACACCTATTTACTCGTTTAGTTACCTCCACAGGAAGCTGTTAGTGGGCTCAAATCCAAATGCTGCCCTCACTGAAATACTGCCCCAGGAAACTACTTGCAAATGCGACGTGCCCTCAATGCTGTCTATGAAATAGCGTCTTTGCTGGGTCCAGAGCTTGTATGGAAAAGAGATCTATGAATCAATCCTATAGGATCCGTTTGTGGCTGTAGCAGTCCGTTAAATGCCTTTGACGCTGCCGTTAAGATGATTGATTTGGTCACAAAGGTATAATTCCACAATTTTAGTTTTGTGTTTGTTCAGTAAAGTTGCATGATTTGCAAATGAAAGCGATATCTGCTTTGAAAAACGCCATATCCGTGCTTTGATTTCCACGCAATTAACGTGATGCTGAATTTTGCCGGGTTGAGACCTCTTATTTTACAAATTTCAATGTGTCAACCGGAACTGCTAAAATACCTCAGGTTCATTGCGCCTGAACTACTGCTAAATTGCGTCACGACAATAGAGAGCAGAATTGTAAAATACGTTAATATACTTAATTATTTAAATTCTGATTAATTCAGGGGAATTTATATTCAATGACAATCTATAACATATTTTAAATTAAATTGCGTTCAATCAATTACATAAAAACAGGGGGTTAGGTAACCTGCAACTAGTCCATTGTTGAAGTGCTCACTCGTTCCGAGACACAAGCGAGGTAGCGAGTTTCGAGACACAGAGGCACACACAGAGACACACAGAGACACAAAGAGACAGAGGCATATGGATATTAAGTCAGATACACGAGTAAATTCTCACCCGAAGATTTACACACTCATGTTTTAAACACTAAGTTTCAAATTCAGTGTATATTAACTTTATAATTTGATTAATTAATAAAACAATGTTACAAGCGTCTGTTCCTTTGTTTGTTCAAGCAGTCTTTGAATCAGAAGTTCCCGTACATTTGCAGGCGTCTCGAAAGTCGTGGGTGAAGGCATTCAGAATGGAATGTGCTAATGACCAGAGACGCTCCCGGTGGAAGGCGCTTCTCATTGAAGGTAAAGTTAGTACAAGTGCCACTGGGCCGCTGCGACATCTATTGAATTCTCAGGTCGTCTTGCATTTTACCTTTTATCAGCTATCTACTGCGAAGTGAGCACTGAACGAACATTGAGCGGCCCTCATTTCCTGAGCAGCACTAGGAATGGATTCCACATAATATGTCAGACAAATGAGGACTTCTCAAATTGAATGTGATGAGTTGAGAGCTTCATATATCTCGGATCGAGAATAGAGGTGCACTCGAAGCTAATCGTCGGACAAGTTACATTGGCTTAATATTTACTAAAGACACCGCAGCGCTTGCAGCAACAGCTAGCTAAGAGGACGCGTGACAAATCAGGCGAAACCACACAAGTCGGAAATGATCTGTGCGGAAAGAGGCGTAAATGTAGGTACTCGGCGCTGTGAACGTTGCAGCACCTGTAACGCTTCGAAAGCTCGCCCTCGCTGCTGGCAGCTTTGAAAGCTCGATGATGATGATGATTGGGGTTTTGGGGCAGACCGACAACGATGGTCATATGCCGCCCAGCTTTGAAAGCTCGCCCTCGCTGCTGGCAGTCCTGCGTGACAGGACGGAACGCTCGTTAGTCGACCTGCTCGGCTACACCCGGTTGACAGGTATCACAGTGGGCAAGACACCTTTGCTAAGTGATCATGTCACGCATGCGCAGACACAGTGGGTGGAAGGGCGACTGCCGAGTTGCTCTGGCCATTAAAGCTTCAATCTCTTGCAGACTTCTGGATGATTCTGATTGAATCATTCTTTTTGATTGAATCATTCTTATTTCACGTGAATCATTCATGAATCAATTCACCTACCCATGGATGATTCAATGAATCATTGATTGAATCATTCATACAAAAAATAGGGTGATTGAATCATTCATAGCACACAAAAAAATGGGACAGCAGAAACTATGCAAACGATAGCCCACACTCATAATGGGGAATGGAACTGAGCCAACACATGTCAAGATCACTTTCAGAACCTTCATTTGGTCTGTAAACACTCTCATTCCAAATATATGCACCGTTATTTGCACTCACACATTGCTTATTTTTGTGATTGAATCATTCATGAATGATTCATTGAATAAATCATTAATGGTTGGTTAGCGTAACCCTATGAGACACTGTGAATCACTCACCAGTGGTAATGTCGAGTGATTTAATCATGATTGAATCATTCATGTTTGCGGTGAATCATGATTGAATCGCATGCAAATCTGAATCATTCACAAGTCTGATCTATTAACTCTGTTGCTGTACTGACCATAAATGCTTCATCTCTTAACTATTGTTGTAAAGCCTAGGGGCGTCACCAGTGTGGGGGGGGGGGACAGCAGGGGCTCGGCCCCTTCTCTTAACAAGTGTGGTGGGGGACTGCCTTCCCGGCTCCCGCTAGAATCACGATTCAAACCTTAATGCATTTATGCTAAGAATCAACATTATTTGCAAAATAGTTTTGTCATCGCTCAAAACGATGTAGGGGATATTTTTTTTGGGGACGACACAAATTGTCCGAGTCTAGGCGTCGATAGAGTTCGCCAGCGACATACTGACTGGGAAATATGAACCTATGGGTCCGCCACACCCCGGCCCTCAAACTCAAAATTTCGTGGCGACGCGCCTGGTAAAGCCCAATTTGATGAAATGAAGTACTCAATATCCACTTAACATTTTGTGGTTCAGTTTAGAAGGGCTAATTGTCTCTGATATTTGTCTCAAGGATAGGGATCTGAAGAAACGTTTTCGATTTAATTTTTCAAGAGCTTTCGAGTTTGTTCTCGCTTATTCTTAGCTATCATAGTTTCCGAGATATTTGGGGTTAATTGAAGCAAAATCCTAAAACTGGAAAATTTGACCTTTGATGACCTCAATATTGACCTGAGCCAAACATACTAGAAGTAACCGCATTTCTATGTCAAGAGCTTTTGAACGTTTTTTAGTCTATCAAGCCCCATTAGTTTTCGAGTTAGAGGAAGCCATTTTGACCCCTACCGGCTCAGAGGGCCACCAGGGCGCGGGTTGAAATACATCAGTATAGGTGCAATTAGGTTTTTATAATTTAGTAGGAATGTTTCGGAGTTCGGGCCTTATGCTGGTTAATCTATCGGAGATAACAGTTAAACTTTAGGAAGCAGCAGAGCGCCGAAGCACAACAGATGAAAATCTGATTGTTTGGCGTTTCTGTCTAAGAAAAACAGAGTTTTGTCTTAAAAAAGCTGCGTCTATGTGCAACCAGTCTTTATATCACTTGGACACCAGCAGCGAGACCAGGACTAACTGCTGCTGTACTGACCTTGGAGGAGGCGATCGCGGGCGGCGCGGCGGCACACGTCCGGGCACCAGGCCTCGGCGCGCCGGCACGACACGAGGTAGCCCTGCAGCACCGGGTTCTGCACGTCCAGCAGCAGCGGGGAGATCAGCAGGCGGCCGAGACGCAGGTCACAGAAACAGGTCCGTCGGCTGACAACAGCCACCGCTGGCTGAGGAGGCACGACGGCCAGCAGGGCCAGGACAGCCGCCAGACGACACAGCAGCCGCCAGTCCTGCTGATACAGGGCCCACGGGTCAGTCACAAGGCAACACAGCAGCCCGCCAGTCCGGCTGATACAGGGCCACGGGTCAGTCCAAGGCAACACAGCAAGCCAGCCAGTCCTGCTGAAACAAGGGCCCACGGGTCAGACACAAGGCACACAGCAGCAGCCAGTCCCCGCTGGTACAGGGCCTAGGGTCCGACAAAGGCAACACAGCAGCCGCCAGTCCCGCTGATACAGGGCCCACGGGTCAGACACAAGGCAACACAGCAGCAGCCAGTCCCGCTGATACAGGGACCACGGGTCAGTCACAAGGCAACACAGCAGCAGCCAGTCCCGCTGGATACAGGGCCTCACGGGTCAGTCACAAGGCAACACAGCCGCCAGTCCCGCTGATACAGGGCCCACGGGTCAGACACAAGGCAACACAGCAGCCGCCAGTCCCGCGATACAGGGCCGCACGGGTTCACGTCACAAGGCCAACCACAGCAGCCGCCAGTTCCCTGCTGATACAGGGCCCACGGTCAGTCAAAGGCAACACAGCCGCCAGTTCCGGCTGATACAGGGCCACGGGTCAGTCCACAAGGCAAACACTTAGCAGCCGCAGTCCCTGCTGTACAGGGCCCACGGGTCAGAAACAACAAGGCAAACAGCCAAGCCAGTCCCGTGGTACAGGGCCTACGGGTCAGACCACAGGCAACACAGCAGCAGCCAGTCCCGCTGATACAGGGCCCACGGGTCAGTCACAAGGCAACACAGCAGCCGCCAGTCCCTCTGGTACAGGGCCCACGGGTCAGACACAAGGTAACAACAGCAGCCGCCAGTCCCGCTGATACAGGGCCTCACGGGTCAGTCAACAAGGCAACACTGCAGCCGCCAGTCCCGCTGATACAGGGCCCATGGGTCAGTCACAAGGCAACACAGCAGCCGCCAGTCCTCTGATACAGGCCACGGGTCAAGTCACAAGGCACACGCAGCCGCCAGTCCCGCTGATTACAGGGCCCAGGTCAGACACAAGGCAACACGCGCCGCCAGTCCCGCTGATACAGGGCCACGGGTCAGACAACAAGGCAACAGCAGCAGCAGCCAGTCCCCGCTGATACAGGGCCCACGGTCAGTTCACAAGGCACACAGCAGCAGCCAGTCCGCTGATACAGGGCCCACGGGTCAGACACAAGGCATCACAGCAGCCGCCAGTCCCGCTGATACAGGGCCTCACGGGTCAGTCCACCAAGGCAACACAGTCCGCCAGTTCCCCGCTTGATACAGGGCCCAGGTCAGACACATCAGGCAAACACAGAATGCCGCCAGTCCCCGCTGATACAGGGACCAAGGGTCAGTAACAAGGCAACACAAGCAGCAGCCAGTCCTGCTGATACAAGGGCCCACCGGGTACAGTCACAAGGTTAACAACAGCAGCCGCCAGTCCTGCTTGATACAGGGCCACGGGTCAGTCACCAAGGCAACACAGCAGCAGCCAGTCCTGCTGATACAGGGCCCACGGGCCAGTCACAAGGCAACACTGCAGCAGCCAGTCCCTCTGGTACAGGGCCCACGGGTCAGACACAAGGCAACACAGCAGCCGCCAGTCCCGCTGATACAGGGCCCACGGGTCAGTCACAAGGCAACACAGCAGCCACCAGTCCTGCTGATACAAGGCCCACGGGTCAGTCACAAGGCAACACAGCAGCCGCCCAAGTCCCGCTGAATACAGGGCCCCCGGTCAGTCACAAGGCAACACAGCAAGCAGCCAGTCCCTCCTGGTACAGGGCCCACGGGTCATTCCACAAGGCAACAGCAAGCCGCCATCCACGCTTGATACAGGGCCCACGGTCCAGTCACAAGGCAACAGCGCACAGTCGCCGCTGATACAGGGACCACGGGTCAGTCACAAGGCAACACAGCAGCCGCCAGTCCCGCGATACAGGGCCCACGGTCAGTCACAAAGCAACACAGCAGCCGCAGTTCCTGCTGTACAGGGCCCACGGTCAGTCACAAGGGCCAACACAGCAGCCGCCAGTCCGCTGATACAGGGCGCCACGGGTCATCACAAGGCAACACATACAGCAGCCGCCCAGTCTGCTGATAACAGCCCACGGTCAGTCCAGCAAGGCAACCACAGCAGCAGTCCCTGCTGATTAAGGCCACGGGTCAGTCACCAAGGCAACACAGCAGCCGCCAGTCTGCTTGGAATACAGGACCACGGGTCAGTCAGCAAGGCAACAACAGCAGCAGCCCAGTCCTCCTGTAGCAGGGCCCACGGGTCGTCACAAGGCAACCAGCAGCCAGTCTGCTGATACAGGCCCAGGGTCAGTCACAAGGCAACACCAGCAAGCCGCAGTCCTGCTGATACAGGGCCCCACGGGTCCAGATATCCCCAGTCCCGACACAAGGCAACACGCAGCCGCCAGTCCCGCTGATACAGGCCCACGGGTCAGTCACAGGCAACACAACAGCAGCCGCCAGTCAACCGCTGATAAGGGCCTACGGGTCAGACACATAGGCAACACACAGCAGCCAGTCCCGCTGATACAGGGACCGGGTCAGTCACAAGGCAACACAGCAGCAGTCCTGCTGATACAGGGGACCAGACGGTCGACACAAGGCAGTCGCAGCACCGCCAGTCCTGCTGATACAGGGCCCACGGTCAGTCACAAGGCAGTCGCAGCAACGCCCGCCAGTCCTGCTGATACAGGGCCCCAACGGGTCAGACATACACAGGCAACACAGCAGACGCAGTCCGCTGATCACAGGGACCGGACGGGTCCAGTCACAAGGCAACACAGCAGCCACCATCCTCTGGTACAGGGCCACGGGTCAGCCAAAGGCAACAGCAGCAGCCAGTCCCTCTGGTACAGGGCCCACGGGTCAGTCACAAGGCAACACAGCAGCCAGTCCTGCTGATACAGGGCCCACGGGTCAGTCACAAGGCAACACCGCAGCCGCCAGTCCCGCTGATACAGGGCCCACGGGTCAGTCACAAGGCATTGCAGCGTTTAATACCTCTCGTTAAATTACCTCTCAACAAATCGCATTACACTAATCGCAGCAGCAGCTGGTCTTACCGACAGGTGGCCCACAGGTCGACCTCCCTGTAGTTTGCAATTTGTCGAGCAGTTAGCACACCAGTCAACCGCTGGGGTAAATTCAGGGGCGGCAAAGAGGCCATGCCCCCCAAAGGTCCCGAAACTATTATTTGCCCCCCAACGGTCGGACAAACAGTCGGCCTCTGCAAATTCATCGTACAAATTGCCTTTGCAGCAGTCAAAATCCAGTTATTCACAGTCAAAAATGGATTTAAAAAATCGCGCCGCTTCGCGGCATGACATTAGCCGTTTTCACGATGGATTATTTTGCGCGAAATGTTTTAAAACATCTTAAAATGTTTTAAAATGTTTTAGTATAAGCCCGTTTTCACGATGACCTAGCCATGCGAAAAAATTTTTAACCCTCGCCCTACGGGGCCGTAAGGGCGAGGTTTAAAACTATTTCTCGGAAATAATTCCAGCGTGAAACGATACTTTAAAACATTGTAACATTTTAAAATGTTTAAAACATTTGCGCAAAATAATCCATCGTGAAGAACGGCTAATAATGTACGCGACAATTTATCGCATATACAAAACAATTTGAAAAAAAAAAAACGGAAATAAATGAATTGCTTAGGTGTCTGGCAGAGGTTCTCCCTTGCGGTAACTGCTGGTCCCAGGGACCAATATTTTACATAATACCGAGATGTGCAGCCAGGAAAAGGGATTACCTTATTTTTGGCTTCACTCAAGGTCTGGTTTCATTATAAAAAATATTTTCATCAACCTAAATCACAATTTTACGCCACTTCGCGACGTCACATTAGTGACCATCGTCATTGTTTTTGATTCGTACGAACCAAAAACAATGACATCGTAACGCCGAATTGAATGGAATTTGTAGCTTTTTATCCTCTACAAAACCCATCTCATTCTCTACACTGCCTATATTTCTGGGGCATATCAGGCAAACCCATAAAATTTCACACCGTTTTNTTGCTCTTATCCACATGCTATCCATTCTAGCAGTGGTGGGCACAGTTCCGCTAATCCGCTAACTGCTTATTAGCGGAACTAACTTTTCGTTTAGTGGATTAGCGTTTTCGCTAACTTTGGAAACCATTTGCGGACCAATTGGCTTCCGCTAAATTTAGCTCCACTAACTTTAAGTCCGCTAACAAACAGTTTTGGACCTAAATTAAGCCATTCACAGGGGTAACAGTGGGGAGGGGGAGGCAATGAAGTGGTTATGGCAGGGAGGAAGCACCCTACCGCCTCTGTCTATATGATTTGAACTAAATAAACAATTAATTTATTTGTTCATCTAATTAATAATTTGTGTTGGTACACCTTGATCATTTCTGATGTTAACATGATATACTTTTTTAAAAGCTCTATGTCTAAGTTACAACAAAACAATTTCAGCTCTTTAGGTGTGTTTTTAAGGGTTTTCGAGAATACAAAACGAAGTTAAATTCGTATGATGAAAGTTAGCGATTAGCGGTTAGCGTTAAATTCCGCTAATTTTGTAAGCGGTTTAGCGGTTTAGCATTAGCGGAAGCGAATTGTTTAGTTAGCGGATTAGCGGTTAGCGAAGCTAACTTTTTGGTTATCGGTGCCCACCACTGCATTTAGGAAATCTCCCCGCTTTCTCAGACGAAGTCCTCCAGCTCTTGCCGTCGCACAGTCCACAGAGCTCAGACCCGTTTGCGGATTATATTCGTATTACTTTGATATCGAACAAACTCGAGGACATCCTCTCGAATCTACTGTTACAGCACGTTACATTCTAAAGCGCACATTGGTCCTCCACTCGTGGACCTGCGGTGAAAACATACACTGTTCTGCCACTGTCCGCCACCGCCTCTGAGCCGACACACTCACAACGCCGCGCGGCCGACCCTTCTCAGCGTTCCTCTCAGAGTTATCCTTGGTTGGACAAGCTCTCTGTCGCTCGCCCTGCACCACAGAACCACCACCGAGCCAGCACTAGACTGAGGTCAGTCGTCGCTCAGCAGTATTCTCTTCTCTTTCTCTCTCTCTCGAGCTGTCTTCCACGTGTTGGTCGTCGTTCCGGGTGGGTTTGGTAACACAGTGACTGTGTTTGGTCACTGTCGGGCCGGTGGAGTCCGCACCGATGGTGGCGACACCTGTAGCGATGCTGGGAGAACGGAGTCAGCGCCGGACACCAGGAGAAGCAGTTCACCACACGCTTTTAACGCAGAGGACGCCATCGCAGTCGACACACACTCGCGCAATCGGTCAAAATGTCTCATCGATCGCATGCACATCTGCCTTTCGCAAGGCATAACGTTCACATGTTGTGATGCAAGCTAGTCGCAGCGAGGAAGCGCCTCCCTGCAGCTCACGACCGAGCGCGAGCGCCGCCCTAGCGGCAGACGCGCATACTAGTAGTGCGTTCTCTAGCCGCTAAGCTCCGAGACGAAGCGAAGCGCCGTGAGGGATAAAACATTTCAGTCGCTCAAACAATCCATCGCGCGGGCATCACTCTCAGCCCATATCGAAGCGGGTAGGGGGACTTTTCGGGTGAGTCAGGCCTCATCCCTTCACAAAGCAGCCAGCCGCTGACAAGTCAGCAAGTCGGTCAGCTGTCAGCAGGTCAACAAGTCAGCCGGCGCGCTGAGTCGGCGCCCGCGGTCACCGCTACTGGAAAACAAGCGCGATTTCTGGCATCTCGCCAAGCCGACTGGTCCCTGCCCGCTAGCTACACATTGGGACGACACAGAGAGCCGGGCAGGGCGCCAAACGCAGCCTCGCATTGGACCCAACTACCTGGAGCGTCGACCCCACACCGCCTGAACCGTCCTCCACACACAGGCGTGGCCGCGTCACTGCGGTATGACGTCATTGGGAGTGAGCAGATACGTCACTGGGAGGGAGCAGATACTGCAGCCTGGTGACTGGACAGTGTTGAACTGCTGTGGAGCCGGCTGCTGTTGGGGCGCTCGTTGTGCACATTTTGCTAAATTGCGTGTGTTGTTGCGTTATGCAAGAGTGCGCTTCAAGTTGTGCGTATCCTGGTTATGCCTCACTGTGCACATTTGAACGCAAGTACATTCCCGTCCAATTTCCACTCCGTGCACAGATGACCTGTCGCTGTGTGGCTGTTTATATTTCCGCATGACCATCGTAGCAGCGTGACTCACACCGCAGCGTACCTACCTTCTTATTCCCGCCATGCCGCCCTCGGTAGCCCTCCTGAGCATCAGTCCTAGCCAACTGGGGCCGACACGACCCCCGCGCGCGCCACCGCTCGATCCCATGATGTCCGGTGTCCCTTCGACGAGCAGTAGCGCGCGCCGGCGCCGCAGTGGCCCCACTCACCTGCTTGCTCGTCTGCATTCCCTGCCGTGGCAGGCGGCGCGGCGGTCCAGTGTCCGTCGGGCCGCGGGCAGACGGCGTCGACGGACCACTGGAGACAAAGCACAGCGCCGCCAGCCACCGACCCTGTGGTACCCCGCCGCCCGCCGCTGTCCGCCGGCCGGACTCTTCCAGTGGGCTCAATAAGGTCCTCGGACGGTGGACGGCGGCGAGCGAGCAGCTCTCGATCCTACCGGCTCCGCCACGGTGTGAGCCCTGAACGGCGACCGCCTCGCAGTCGAACGCTCTCGCTATATCAACGAGATGGATAGTCTCGCTTTTGCCTGGTCGTCTCTTGTGCGCTACTGCACGTTCTCCTTGTGCTAACCATTCCTCAAGAGGCTTTCCACTTGCACACTCCTCAAATGCAGCCTGATACGAGAATAGTTCTGACACCCGATCCCCAGTTCCCTGCTCGGACGTTTGCACATCTGCCGCTCAGCTCCCAATGACGTCATATCGCCGTGACGCCACCAGCCCGTGTTTCGGCGGCTGTCGAACCGTCCTGCACTCGGCTGCCGATCACTGCACTTCAGCACGTGGGAGGGGGAAGAGCGCGGGATAAGGGAGTGAGAGAGCCAGGGAGACGCGAGGAGCGTGGAGCGTTGAAGCACCCACCGCCAGGGACGCTACAAGTACCCGAGCGTGGCGTACGTCTTGACGAACGGCGTGTCCAGCCGACAGTTCTCTCTGGAAGGAGAACGGGTGTTAGAAAACTGGAAAGTCACGGGTGCTAGAAAACTGGAAAGTCTAGAAATAAAGCTACTCTGGCCAGCTCCACCGTTCTACATATTATAATTAATCACCTGCTTATCGAAATACCATAAGTCACTAAGTTGGTGTCGTCATATGATATGCCAACGAGTTGTAGCACAGGGCTCCAGCATCACCAGTGGATTCTGTGTTTGATAATAGTTCACCTGCGATGACAACAACATTACCTATATCAAGTTCTGGAACATGATGCTGGTGTTTCAGACTAGTTCAATTGCTGCCACGTTTAATACATTCGAACCCGTCACACCATCTGATATTTGTAATATGAATTTGATGTTATGTGTTGTCAAAGTTCTATTCGCTCCTGGAATAGTTGCATTTAATTTTAATTGAGAGCAACGCATTGTAGTGATGATAGATTTATCTCACGAAAAAATACATTTCATACGTCGCCATGTCAGTTACCACAGGAAGATGCACACACGAAGCCGTCTATATCCTTTATGTTATTTTCCTAGTGTTTTTGAAGTGACAGCATACATAATTAGCAGGCGAGTAAGTGTCAACATAAGTATCATACACGTACTCATCATTCACACTATGCCTATTAGTAAAATGTCGGGCAATATCATATCTGAAAATGAACGATGCGGTCAAAACGTTTGTAAAAGGTGCAAACTGCAAGATTCAAAACAAACTGCGTTCCAAATATGCAATCACATATTTCATGCACTTGCCTGGTTTTATTGTTTACTCTTTCGAAGGACTATCGGGAGCAGGCCTCACAACTATTTCTGGTGACCAGCTGATGACAGTGCCATCTATCGGGAGCGAAGTTTACTACCGTTCCCGGCCGACTGTCGCACCATCTATCGGCGACCAGACGTGCTGCAATTTGCGAGGTCATGCCGGACACGCTGGGGCTTACAAATGTCCGTCTGAACGTCCAGCCACCGTACCACCACCTTCCTCGCCTCCTCCGGTTTGCTGGCGTGGGGGAGGGGTGAGAAAGGGGTGGGCAGTTCAGGCGAGCTGTTAGGGGTCAGTCAGTCAGCTGCTGCCGTGCTGCCATCTGTTGGCCGAGTGGCGCAGCGCCAAGGATACAGTGAGCTGCACGTGCAGGCGGCGAGCCAGCGAGAGGCCGCTGCTGCCAATCAATTCAACACCTGCTCAGCAGGCACTTATACGCTGTGGCCAATAATTATTTAGCGTAAATCTATGGGAATCTACCTTCAAACCAGATCGCGTGGCATGAATATATTCAATCAAAACTGCGAAGATTGTTTTTTTTTTTCGTAGCGTGCTATGGGTGATCAATGATTTTTGTGCGTTTAAATTTCTTGACGTCTATTTTTGTCATAAATGTGTGATACTCCATTTATGATAAAATGTTAGCCATTGCTACACATTCAGAGCCGTTAGTAAACTATGTTAAAAGTATTTTTGTTCGACACTGTTAGTCACAACTCACAGCAATAACTGTTAGAGGGTTGTATAAATCCTTTTTTAAGAGAAAAGACAATGGACATGACGCTCGTTACACACAATGACGTTAACAAATTGCGTTACGCAAGACTAACTGTTGATAACGCTCGCTGCTAGAAGGGAGGCAGGGCGATAATAAAGAGAGGAAACACCTCGGATTGGCAACAGCGTTCTCAGGCGTGCGGGTTGGAAACAGCACCTACCTTGGATTGGAAACACTCGATCTCAAAGCCATGTGGGCGTGGGCAGACTGCAAGATACGGCACAAAACAACACAGTGTGGCTCAGCCCGGTGCTGCAGTACAGGTAAAGCAGAACAGCGTGGCAGCTCAGTGAACTGGTGACGGCAGCAGCCAGCAGCGGGGACAGGATATTTCAAACAGGACGGTGAAACAAAATGATAGGAAACAAGATGATAACAAGGATGGAAATGATGAAGCAACAATAATGACAGCAGAAAAGGATGACAGCAGGAAAAGGATGGTAACATCAAAAGGATGGTAACATAAAAGGATGGTAACAACATAAAAGGATGGCAACAGAAAAACATGGAACAGATAAGGATGGTAACATTAAGATGACATCATTGAGTGATCGGCAAACAGGATGGCAACATAAAATGATGAGTAACTATAAAAAAATGTCACGAAGAGTATAAAACAAAATATGAGCAATACTGAATGTAAAACTGGGAGCTGCTGCTTTAAAATATAAAGCGACTGCAGACATCTGAATATGTACACCGCGAAGCTGGCTAGCAACAATAATAGCGATGACTGCAGTGTGGGAGTGGGGCGACGTCCAATAAACACAACTATCGATCCCCGGCCCAGACGTGGACACAGAGCCGTGCGTTCATCCTCTAACATCCTTATGGTTGTCAAGCTACACATTTATCAGAGGTTCCACAGATGCTGTACCATAGCACGAATTTGTCAGAGGTTTTGCAGTGGGTTTACTGCGGTTTAGAAGATATTTATACGTAGGTACTTTCCTCTGCCAGCTTTCTGTCCGTGTCCAGGTCTTATCCAGTCGCACACTACACCCAGACGCCTGAGAAGAATAACACCTCTGAGGTGGTCGGACTTACTCGTTTTCCCATGGACAGACGCTGCTCTCGTCCAGCTTCTGCGGAGCAGGCTCCCCCGCCGCCGGCGCCACCACGTCGCCCCGCTTCGGCGAAGCGCCATCCAACTCGCGGTCCTCGAGGCGTGCGCGCCGCCTCTCGCTGGAGGACTTCTTCCGCGGCTCCCGACGCGCTTTGGACTCCTTTCGTTCACGCTTCGCGTCTGCAGAAGCGCTTCGCGAGCGCCGCTTCGCCGCCTCGTCTGCGGTTGCTGCCTCACTGCCAGTCGCAGAGGCAGCCGCAGCAGGAGGAGCAGCCGCCGCTGGCGCTACGCAGATCTTGACGCGCTTCTCCTTGCGTCGCGTGCCGCGATCGCGAGTCAGGTTCGCCTCGCACTGCTTGTCCGTGGTGGAGCCGTAGTCGACGCTGTCTCCGGTCTCCACCGTCTGCGCGCAGCGGTCCGTCAGAGTGACCATCTCCGTGTGAGCAGTCACACTCGCCGGCGATCCTGAACCTGCCGTCGCCCCTGCTGCGGGCGCCGCCGCTCCTGCCGCTGCCTCGGGCTCCGAGGCGGACGCCGTAGCTGTTGATGTTGCTGCCGTCTCTGGCGATGGCGAGAGCTGAGGTGGATGCGGCGGCGGGGTCGGCTCGTCGCGCTCGTCGATGGTGGCCAGAGGAGCGGTCATGTCCTGGAACATGGCGGGTGGAGCGATGGCGGCGGACCAGGCGCCTGAGGAGGAGTCGGTATCGCCGCCGGCAGACGGCGGCGGACACAGCGGGGGGACGCGCGGGGCTGGCGTGACCTGACGATGGAGAAAGGGAAACACATCACCATCAGCTGTGTAGCTCAAACGTCACTTTTTCCGCTAGGGCTGCGGGATCACACCACCGAAGTCTACTCAATTTCGAGAACATTTTAAAATACACTAAGATGCACTTTTGAGTCATCGTGAGAGATGACTGCGTTTGTCGGAGAACGTTGTATTTATTGAACTACTTGTCTATGCAATCATACGCTGCACATGGCAAAACAGTCGCATCCTGGCTTTAACTTAACACCCTGCAGCGTAACTGGCAAATTCACCTGGCCACGACCGGAGACTGTGCCAGCGGCGGCGGCCGATCCCTCCATCGCCGCTCCCTGCTGCATCTCCGACTGCGTCCCTCTGGAACACCCCTTCACCGCCGCTGACGCGCCAGCCTGCTGCAGCGGCTCATCTACCCTCGCTGGCGCGCCCGGCATCCCAAGCGAGGCTGCAGCGACTGGCGGTGGATCTACCGGAGGCATTCCTGATATTTGTGCCGCCTCGGCTGGGGCAGACACCCCAGCTGGAGCCCCTGCGGCTGATGATGCTGCCGCCGATGCTGCTGGTACCGATGTTGGCGATGGTCCTGTCGACGGTCCTGCTGACGAACCAGGCGAAGCGCCCGCTGCTGAACTAGCTGCGGGTCCTTTTGCTGCCGCTGCTGAGCCTGTCGCTGCTGCCGCTGCTGAGCCTGTCGCTGCTGGCCCTGCTGGGTTTGCCTTGCCTGCTGCGGCGCCCGGCCCTGAAGCTGAGCTCGTTACTGCCGCTGCTGAGCCGCAGACTCCCTGTGAGCTTGACACAGCTGCAGTGGTCCCAGATCTCTGACCGCTGTCCTTAGAAGTGGCGGGCAGGCCAGGTGACTCAGCAACCGATGCAGGGATGGCGGGTGTGCTGGTAGAAATGGAGGAGGTGGGTGCAGAAGAGGATGCGACAGCGGGGGTAGCAGTGGATGAAGAGGAAGCGGCGGTGACTGGAGCAGAGACTGGAGTCGGAACCACAGCGGAGGCGGGGGCGGCGAGAGTGCACGGCACGACTGCAGCCGCGGCTGTGGAGACGGGAACCAGAGCGGAGGAGACGCCGGCAGTGGTGCCGTCAGAGGTCGTCCGCGCTGGACAGGGACTTGGGGAAGGACTGGGTGCGGGAGGTGCCCGGACCAAAGGCGGCGGGGTGGCCGGCCCACCCAGGAAGATGCCTGCGTCCTCCTCCATCCTGAAACATGGGCGGTCTGAAGTTACACAGGGAGACACACAGCGAAACATGGGCGGTCAGAAGTTACACAGGGAAACACACAGCGAAACATGGGTGGTAAGAAGTTACACAGGGAGACACAGCGAAACATGGGCGGTAAGAAGTTACACAGGGAAACACAGCGAAACATGGGCGGTCAGAAGTTACACAGGGAGACACACAGCGAAACATGGGCGGTAAGAAATTACACAGGAAAACAGACAGTGAAGTACATGGAGTGTTATAAGCTAAATTTTGAATATTGATAAACGCATACCGTCACCAATTACACAGGGAAACATTGGGAAACAGAGAGAAACAATGACGTCACAGGTACACATAGAGAAACACAAAGTAGTGCGCACCGTTCAGTTACACAGAGAAACGCAGATAAAAACAGGAACAAAACACAGGCAATTACCAGATCTAAAGGGAACCACAGCAACAGAAGCTGCACACCCAGGTTACGTTGAGCAGGGAACATAACGGACTGTCCAGCGTCCAACTCCATAGTTACACAATAACACAAGACAAAACGAACTGCCCACAGTTACACTTGATCAACATCACATGACAACGAAAGCCACTCACAATAAAACAAATCCCAGGGCAGTTTAAAGGGAATATAGCACCTTGGGAAAAGTATGTAGATGATGAGAAAGAATGCCCTGATTACGCGTCCTGGCATTCATTTTGCGAAAAAAGTCAGAATTTGTTGTTAATTTTGAAAAATTAGTAATATTTTACATGTGGACGTCACACCAATATGCGTCACCAAAGCGAGTTTGTGTCGTCACAAGAGGCATCAACGGCAAACTGCGCGCGCCCAGGACGAGCTGCTGTGCGGCACCGCACGATGGGTTGCACCGAGTAGGCGTGAAAACGCGACTGGCTGGGTTCGACCGTGCGCTCGCTCGCGCCGGGTACTGACGTGGGGGCACGCAACGTGAACCATATGTGCGAGCCGCCTGACGACGCGGTGCGGTCGGCGGACGAAGGTTAACTGAAAATACTGGGCGGGACCGGTTCCAAAAAAGCGAAGGTGCGGGGCAATCACAGGAGTAACTACTGATGGACGTATGCGAAACGTTCACGATTTTGACGTTGAAAATATGACCACTATGGGACCAACGTTTTTGCGTTGAACTCAGCAAAACTAGGTCGGCTGTTGGAGGAAAAATTTCGGATTTGGGTTTCTCAAGCACACCGACAATCTGCTATCTCAGTTAAAAAGTAATGTAAAGGTGCTATAATCCTTTAAATGACTCTTCAAGTTTCACAACAAAACACAGGGAAGCCTCGTGCTCGTGTTCCACATCAGAGACACAGTAAGGTCACACATTGACTCCCCTTGCGGTCGATCTCCGTTGTTTTATAGTACAAAGATCGCAGGAATAAACGGACAATGACGTCACAGGTACACATAAGGCTGTTCAATGCAGCACGGGCCAATACAATCCACAGAGTTGGTTTGGTACAGTGAAAGGGTATCAACAGTCAGTGACACTTGCAAGACATTGCATACAAGAGTAGTTGTAAGACATTGTTTACCCGTCGCACAGGCACCTCATTTGCATTACGGCGTGGGTTTATCTCTGAGGCTTATAAGTCATAATAGCATTGATTGTAGCGTTATTAGTTGATACATTCGGCGATAAACCAGTCTTCATGGCTCGGTTTTCACACGAAACGTTTGAGTTTTGAAGTAAAGCATACAGATAAGCACGTTATTCGCATATCTTGTGGTGGTTTACTCCAATTAGCTCGGTTAAACTATGAGCGTTAAACATGTCATGAGAAGCAGCCCAAAGTCGTTAGTTTGCTTAGCACATGGACGCGATGCATAAAAGGAGTTTTGTTTTTAAAACGCCACGTCGCCATGCAATCAGAATGCATGTTTATTAGATGTTATACTTGAAATGCTCTGAGATACATTTCAACCTTGCTGAAAATAAATGCATTCAAGGGGTTTAATTGAACCTCTTGTGCACAAAGACCACTGATAGTATCACAACAAACACAATGCCTGAACCGGCAAAACATAACAGTCCGGTACGTAAAACGAGAAAGTGAAATACTTTTACGTAGCAAAATAGCCCAACATGATAGAACATCTTACAAAGAACCATTTAGTTATATATCAAGATAGACCTTAAAGTACTAAGACATCCAATAAAACAGGTTTTCTAATCGAACCAATGTTGTGTGTCAATAACATTGCGTGCAACTTTTCAGATTCAGCCTAAAAGTCTCCTTCGATAGGTGTTTTCAAACATTTTATAAGGAATTAGCTGCAAGCTTGCACAGTTTGCTTATGTCGAACACATAATTGATTGGCGTTAGCTGGAATTTCGCGTTAGGGCTCAAAGTTACCATTATATTTTGTATCATACAACCATGTCTGCCGTCTTTTTTTCGCAACCATTTTCCGGATTTGGGAGAAAAGTTGCACCTCGAATCGAGTATATGTATTTCACGTGTATTGACTATTTTTCATATAACCTATACGCGTTTGTAACTACGTGCATATCTTTGTTTTGTTCGTATTCACTAAAAACACCATTTGCTTGACACACACTAGCAGATACGATCAGTCACAAAGTGTTTGTAGAGCACGCATAGTGTGTAGAGCTATAATGTGACATCAAACCTGGTGTTAACATGAATCATGCACCACCGAGTAACACTGACACAACCTGAGACACAGCCCAGCAGTGACGACAGTGAACAATAGGCACGGAAGGAGCAGGCTACACATGTGAACACTCCCTTAGGGTGAGGTGCAGTGTTGTGTTAGTGTAGGAGTTAGTATGTGAGTAAACCTTGGGTGGACAAACATACGAGTTTTCGGCATGTGCCTCAATGCACGTGACATCAACGATGGAATGCAAACCAAATAGCATAAGAAACGACCCTTTTTGAGTCTTAAAGATACCATGAATTAATACCATTATCATACCATGATAGGTACCATTAGCCGCGCAATTTTCTCAAGCACAATTTTAAAATGAGTTGGCTCGTCTCGAAGACGTTGTCACAAGACGAATTCGTGGTTAGCTGTTTGTGCGTGTAAAAGCAACAAATGAAGACCCATGGGCTCATCAGTACCATCGCTTTCTGATTTGCGTAGCACGCATGGAGGATCTAAAAAAAACAATCTTAATGGGCAATTTATAAACTATGGACAATCGAAAAACTCGTATATTTGTCCACCCTCCCGGGAGGTGCTGAGAGTTGAGGAGGAACGTCGAGGCTTCAGTAAGACGCCGAGTGCACGGGCAACAACCAGGCCGGCCCACTCACGTTCTCAGTCTAGCCCAACTGAGTCACGTCGAGTGCCGAAGAGACGCGCAGAGACGAGACGAAAGCTCGCAGACAGTTGCGGTAGCCATCAGGATGGGGAATGTGCGACGATCAAACGCAGGGTTTTGCTTGTTCCATTTTTTGACAGCTCTTTATTGAATGCCGCTTTTGTGGACTTACGGAGTTCATCGTTTCCCATACTTCTTCACATAACATTTTAATATATTTCCCGTATCTGCAGCACTTACAATTCTGATTATCCTAATCTTAATTGATATATGTTCACCTAAATTATGAATCTTGCTGGTAGACGGGAACAACTGTGTTGCTGCGAGGGGACAGGGTCCAGGGAGCGGCCGAGTACCGATGCTCGAGCTGCGAGGGTATGGGGGCAGGGAGCGACCGAGTACCGATGCTCGAGCTGCGAGGGTATGGGGGCAGGGAGCGGCCGAGTACCGATGCTCGAGCTGCGAGGGGATGGGGGCAGGGAGCGGCCGAGTACCGATGCTCGAGCTGCGAGGGGATGGGGGCAGGGAGCGGCCGTGTACCGATGCTCGAGCTGCGAGGGGATGGGGGCAGGGAGCGGCCGTGTACCGATTTTCGATCCTGTCCTCACCACCCTTCTCCCAAATCAGTCTGTGCGTACGTATGTATAATGTGTCAGATGAGGTCAGCTGGCTGGTGCGGGGCCGGGTCCAAAGAGGGTAGGCTGCACAGTGCAACGGAACACACATACACACACACACGCACACACACACACACACGCACGCGGGCGCGCATAGAAAGCTGCAGCGACGGGGCAGAGGCGGGCAGCACAGGCACGCACTTACAGGGGTGTCACGGATGTCCGTGGCCGGTCGCGCGCCAGCATGTCTCCTCTGGAAAACGCACACTCTCAGCATTCTCCTACACCTCCCGCTACAGAGAACAAAGGGCTGCTACCGAGACAAAACGGCTACTGAGAAAAAGCGCTGCCGAGAAAAGGCAGCGGCAGCTCGGGAGCGGCGGCTGCGAGCAGCTGGATGATGACAAGCGAGCCGCGGCTTTGTGCAGTGGTTGTTTGGGTCGGAGGGTTAGGCTGGGCGGCGCTGGGAAGCTGGCTTTATTTCTCAGGGGTGTGCTTTCGGCACGGCAGAGCTGTATGTAGGGATGTTTATCACACAAATCAGCTTCTGCTGGATTGCTGTAAGATTTAGCTCTTAGAAAACATCCAAAGTCTTGAGTGCCTGATTTATATGCTTAAATAATTGCTTGAATGAGTGTCTGAATTATGGGGATTAGTGGAAGGGCTCGCTAATATCATCGATAATGCACAACTTTGAATATTCAGTGGAGTCAAAGCATGCATTTGTAACATTATGGAGAATATTTCTTTACTTTTTAAATTAATGGTTAAACAAACAGAGCTGTTCTTTAAGCTCTTAAGAACTCACACTGCCGCGTGAAGGCCACAGGCTGATAATGCTCCGTCGCCTGGGAAACATTCAGAGCAAGAAGGCGCATAAAATATTTATAAATGATCTGTGTATGATTGTAAAATGAGTGCGTGGTAGCACAAGTTTTCAAACATTAAGCTGTTTTGTCATCGGACTAAATTTTGACAAATAAAAATAAAATCGCATGTCAACAGCACGTGTTACTACTTCAAATGGCAAGGCCAAGGCTGTAGAAACCAGGTAGAACACTCCGGCCGAAAAAGAGGTGACAACCCGAATTTAGTTGCCGCGACCCCGGAGTCGCTGTGACGAGAAAGAAGGAGGCAGCCACCCACGTCTTTAAAATGGAAGGGGGGGGGGGGGAGTCGAGGGGGAAGCCGAGTGGTCGCCAGGGGTGGAGTGTCAGCAAAAAGTTTTTGGGTGGTTTGTCAGGAAATTTTTGGGACTTATCCCCCTGGCTCAAAATGGGGGACACGCGTCCCCCGTCCCCGTGGCGGAGCCCCTTCTCCGCCGGCCGATGGGACAGCCATCACATCAATTACTGAAACAGGGAACAGTGCAGGGTTGTAGCTTCCTATTCAGTTGGAGGAATTTTACTCCCCTTACTTGCCTTCAGCCCCCAAAAATTGGACGAGGAAGCTGGTCAAATCCAGGGATAAATCTGTATTTTGGAATTTTAATGGTATTTTAATATTTTTCCCAGCTCATCAACTTAACTCTTCTAGAAAAGCTACGCCCCTGGAATAGTGATAACCCTCAAATGTTCTAAATTTAAATCATGCAACCCAAATTTAGGCTACGGGAAATTTGTGCTAGGCTTACCTGATACATATAAACTATTTAACCGCTACCAGACGTTGATGACGATGCAATCATAGCGTCTGATCAGGTGGAGCGCAGCCAGGGGGGGGCAAAGTGGCCGTGCTACCCCCCGTTAAGGCAACTTTTATGAGAAAAAATGTCGGTGTGATCGTCCCTGTTTGCGACTATTTAGGAGCCCCGAACAGTGGCCTAAATCTTTGGTTGGTAATATTATTTTTGCCACTTTTTTCGGGGGCCCTTTCCCGAGGAAACCCCTGGGGAGACCTGCCACCCTGTTGAAGGTCTGGCTGCGCCCTGGCGTCTAATTATAATATATTGGCAAAGCCTACCAACAAAAAGGACATATTCTCATCCATTTAAAAGATGACTATTTCCATGCAACTCCCATAGGCGTTATGTTAAATCCGAAAATGTTGAGGGGACACGTACCCCGTCCCCCTGTGGCGGAGCCCCTGACACCATTCCCCCAATCACAGCGTCTTAAGCAGACGCCGCGGTGTGTCGCAACGTGTTGCCTTGGCAACGTACGCGTCTCACTAAATACATCAGGTTACATCGAACCAGAGTGAGTGAATCTTTTACTTATGCATTATACATTTATATAATTCTCAACGTTTTCTCAAACTAGGAATAGCAAGCTCTTAGACACCTGTGCCCTCCGCACGGCGCCCTCAAGTTAACGTTACGTAAGCAGATGATGTTCGGCTATATCCCCCGCCTTCACGTCATCACGGTTAACCAATCAGCGTCGAGACTTGCTCAAGACTGATTGGTCAATGCTCATTACTAGATGAAAGCCAACAATAGCTTATGGACAGATCCGATAAATACTGCCCAGATGTGGAGGCTGCTCGCGGCTGTGACACTTTTTACCAATGTTAAAAGAGCGGAGTGGACCCCCTCATGGGCTGGGCTCAGTGCAATGTAAAGAAAAACCGCGATGTTCGCTATCTTTATGATGATTCCGATTGCAGAAATGAACCTAACCACTGCTTTAGACGGAACTCTGCTTTGGTTATCAGAGAGGATATTTTTAACATTCGCCTGTTTTGGTATTCAAATAGCAATCTAACGAAACCTTATCATTACGACTAATCAAATTCATTTTCGCATTAAAATGGACGAAGGTTTAAAAATATCACTCGAAACTGCGACAGATGGTGTCTTCTGGTAAGGAATTTTGTCTGGTGATGTGCTAAAACGAGCTACTTACACGTCATGCTCTTCCAGTTTCATCAAATTATAGGATCAGAAGCTCCTATTCGGGGTTCGTGACGCCACCAATGCTGACAACACAGAAGCAGCACGTTTGTAGTGCAGTTCACTACGTGACATGACAAACATAACATCCGCCTTCCACTGCAAACAATGTGCCATTTTTGCAGCGCACATGCGTGCAAAAAATGCAGCAAAATAAAGGCACTTAAAACAAATTTTCTTTATAAGCGTTGCCTGTAGTTATTTTGAACAAACGTAAAACAAATGAACATAACTTTACCGAAATCAGAAACATACACTTCTAACTGCATGTAACTGAATATCGTCACATATTTCGCTTCCGAAGAACGGTGAACATCCCAGTTAAGATGGTGTGCGGACATTCGGACGGAACGGCCAAGAAAGGTGCACTCTGAACAGCTTACATACCTGTACGGTGGGTCACAGTCCGGTCTGGTTCCGCCCCCTGCTGCGGCATTGGCCACTGCTGATTGGTCCTCGTTGCTCAGACGACCTGAGCTGGCCGCCAATTGGTTGATGTTTGGTGGCGTGACCGACGAGATCTTCTTCTTTCCAGGTGCTCCGAACGTGAAGAACCTGCCACGGGTAGAGTAAGTCGTAATGGAAGAAAACCAACGGTGTATCCTATTGACATATTGGTTATATATATATATATATACTATAATATATAATATATATATATATATATATATATATATATACATACATTTATAATATATATAAGTATCATATGTATTATATGTATTATATAATATATATAATATATATATAATAAAATATTGACATATTTTTTTAAGGGAAGGGGGGAAACACATCGACGCCAAAGATGTTATTGATGTATGACGGGGGGGGGGGGGGGGGCAGGGTGAGTCGCCAGAAAATCTCACTTTATCTAGTGTAATCATGTATCTTTTTGCTAAGGAGGGCATCTCCTCAGGGGCGTAACCACAAGCCCTCATCCGAAAATACCATCCGCCACCACTGGGTGGCGCACTTTGCAAGCGTTGTCGGAGCTGTCGGTTATGTGCGCTATCAGACGACGGTCTCTCCCAAGCTCCACGGGTTATAACGCGCTTCTTACAAAGCTCGGTGGTGCAGAGGAGCACTGATCAATACAAACCTCTCCAGCCTCCACAAAGTCTTCATATACTGGACCGAATACATACATGCGGATGTGTTGCCTTGGCTACCACATCACATTACTGGCTCTTTTTCATCACCTGAACGCATGTGCTAGGAAAGGGAGCAGAGAAACCTGTCGGTTTCGCGTCGGGTATGCGGCGAATCAGTGAGTAAAGAAACGAGCAGGCCACGCTCTGCGACATAATGATAAAAGGTTTGCACTAATCAGACTGATCTAGTTCCAGTCGCTACGCGGAATTTCCACTTCAGGGGATTCTATATAGTGATTGGCCGCAGCTCTGATGCAGAGTGCAAAGGCAGTGCTCATGACACCTGCAAATCGCAATTATAACTTGAGGCATGCCGAGGGCACTGCACCAAACCAATTATATGCTAGGTGTCGTCATAACACTGGCCAGTCAGTCATTTATGCAGTTGTAATTTTATTCCTGTCAACGTCTCGCAGTCTGTCAGTGAAGATTCAGTCATTCAGTTCAGTGTGTGTTGAGATCTGCGACGACGAGGCAACGGGACGATTGTCGACAAATTATACATCCTCGCCACGGTAGGTAGTCACCATATCAGTCCAACTGCGGAGGATCAAGCACAGAAGGTTAATGGCACGATTGCTTTGCTATATTGTACATAGCCTAGTTTCTGCGCAAACTTAATGCGAGTTTAACTGTTTTTTTGAAATTTGTAATCCAGCACATTCTTCATCAAAATAAAGTGAACGTACCGTACCTGCGTTCGGTTGTTACAAATTGTTAAGGTTTCCTCGACATATTGTTTTATACAGGATATATTTGAAGAAAACAATTGTTCTTACTGCAGTATAGTTATTGACTTCTCGGCACATTTTGAAACTAAATAAATGCAAGTTAAAGTCTGAACCCTATTACTGTCGGGGGGGGGGGCGAATCGGTCCCCCCTTGAGGTTATTCGCGTACGGGTCATTCATAACTCAACTCAGAATCTCCAAACTTGCTGGCTTTTCCTAACATTTCAATTCGCAATCGAATGGTGTACTTTTTTTTTCCAAATTGAATTATTATGGAGGGGTCCAGGACAGTTTTTAGGGGGGCGTGTTCGGCCCGTTTTGACACAAAATCTTTGCATGGTTAATGAACTCCATGGATAGTTGTGTTTGAAGAGAAGTGTTAGCAAAAACAGATCGGTAGAGAATTGATGTTCTTCGTAGAATGGCTATCTCGAATTTCAAAATTTTGAAGTTTTGAAACTCCCATTTTTGAAAAACTTATTTTTTTTAACAAATAATGCAAGTTTTTATTTTCAAGACGATTCAAAAAAACGGATTATATACGGAATGATAAACATGCCAAATAATAAGGTTGAAAGTTTAAGGTGTGATATCTAAATATTTGATGACCTGATGTCCAGTCCAAATGAGCTGAACCTTTCCCAATATAAGTATATTGGTGAAAAATGAAAAACGAGGGTTTAAATACATTGCTCAGTCCCAATTGACGTTCAGTATGCATGTCAATCTTTGGCCTACCTGGAAATGAAAGGATGAATTTTTTTAGTCAGTGACGCTTTTGAAAGGTCATAAAGGTTCAATAACACCTTTTATCACTCCGTGAACAGAACATCATAAATACTCTCAACGGTCTCAAAAATGTATTGTCCTCGTAATAGCGCGTCTTTTGATATGCATTTTGACCGACTTACGTCTCCATGACCTTGACCTTGACTTGACCCGGGGTCGACTCGTATTCGACTTTGACAAAATTTACTATGATTCGAACCGAGCAATGACGAGAGAAACACGATGGTACCCAAAATAATGTTGTAATACTTTAGATAAACAGTTGATTTAACGAACAACAATTTGCTGAAAAAACAGGTTTTTAAACATTTGTTGACCTCTTCAGTCCAAACCATTGACCTGACGGTCATTTCTGAATGCCTTACGGGTTAGAAAGAGCAAATTAAAAACGCTTTAAAGTGATTTTTCGGATTCCTCCTAGCTGCCATAGTTTCCGAGATAATGGCAAGGTTTTCCTGAAAATATCATGTTTTGACAAAATAATTTTGGATGACGTCATTTGACCTTGAAGATAATGACCCAAGGTCACCAAAATTTGACACAATAGAGTTCATTGTCGACTTTAGTCACACACCAAGTTTCATGTTTTCTAGCTCCTATGTAAGCGGAGATCTGAAGGGGGGGCGAATAAGCCCCCCCCAACAGATTCGTATACTTTTAATCCCTCCAGGAATAGGGTTAACTTGTACTGGGTGCTGTACCCAGTACAATTTGGGTGTTTGAATTTACTGGGTACAGTGTACCCAGTGGTGGTTACGCCCATGGCATCCCCTCCCCTTATCTACGTCCCTGGGCAAAGGGATAGGGCAATGGTGCACAGGCGCGCAGACAGGAATTTCTTAAGGGGTGTCCCGGGTCGAAGGGGGCGGGGTCCCGTACCAATTTTCCGATTTTGTTTACAAAAAGAGTACGGGAAACGTGAACTTTGTCTCTAAAAAGGTGTCCCGGATCCTGGGACCTCCTGGTTGCGCCTGGTTGCGCCAACATCGGGGTCGGGGGTTCCAAGGTCCAAGACCACGTTGTTGAACTAAGCGCACTGAGCGAATGTGTTTCAATCTGCGCCAAGTAATTGTTATTGATGCACCACGGATTAACTTCGAATTCCGAATTTTATAACTTCAAATTTTTTCACGAAGGATTTATTCGCCGGACGCATCAACATCGGGTGGTGTCGATGAAGCAGTCAGAACATTTGTACTACACTGTACATTTTAAGATAAATTAAAATGACATATATCAAATGACTGATAATAAAGGCTTAGCTATCAAACTACTAACTTGTTTTTTTTTAAGAAATCCAAAGACAGTTTGTATTATTTTTACAGTATCTAAAAACATGGTTGCCCATAATACGGAATATGTGTGATTGAAACGTCTTCGGTAAATATGTGTACCAGATTTCAAATTTATATCGTCAGAAATTACTGACTTATGACCATCCGTCAAAAGACAAAAATCGACCACCTCTCCCAGTATTACCATGCAAAAAACTGCATTTCCGCTTTTGCTTTTTACTTCTATGTCTATGGAACAAGCAACGTGTTAAAATGACATTTTTCGCGTTTTAGACAAAACAAAAGCACATAAATTGGCGTAAATAATTTGATTCCCGTCAGAATCTAAGGGGGCTATCATGCCATCTACAAAGCGCGATCGTTGACATATATTTGCTTGCATTTCGGAAACCGATTGTAATATATGGACGACTGAAAAGTTGGTGTGGCACCGTCACACCAGTTCCAAAGTTGGTGTGGCAGCTGCCACCCCTGCATCACCACTTCCGATGCCTATGTAACCATTACTGTCGTCAATGTGGGAATGAAAGGCGATAAGGCATGACGTTCGAGCGGCGCTATTAAATATAAAATGATTCTATAGTGAAATTGATCAATTGCTGCAGTACCTTGTCTGAATACGAGAGCAAACAGATCTAATCATTCGAAATAGACATTTGTACTTTGACAAATCACTTTTCGCCGAACTAATGCCGTCAGAAAATGCTCGTATAGTGCTTCGAAGCCCTCATCAGAACGAAGCACGAGTGACGCCCATATACGCCGACACGCTGCGGTCGTCCTGTGGACAGAGGCGACCTTGGTCAGATGCTCATGCAGCTTGGACCAGATTGGCAACACCGCCGGGCGCCGGCCTCGACAGACATATTGCGCCCAGCTTATAGTGTCATACGCCCAGCGACAGTTCAACATTTAAAGGAAACCGTTCACCTTGTCAATGGGGATAGTTTGAGAAGAGATAGCTAAGCTGTGCTCCATGTTGACAAGTTTACTTGAGAAGCTTTCATATCTGCATAGAAACCCTTCAATTAATTCAAATTGGCTTACCGGAGTCCTAGAAACAGGAACGAGTCATACCGTTCAAGCAAAGAGCCACGTATGTCAATCTCCCGAAAACCGTGACATACGTGGTTCTACATTTGCTCGGCTGTCAGGGCATCGTGTCTCCCATCGCTGATTGGCTGATTTGTTGCTCTTGCATCCGGGGCTTTTGATACACTTTCTGGCACAAATAGTCTCTGATTACGACGCCTTGCTAATAGCTGTTTTCACGAAGCACCCGTATTCGCCGGTAGCTTTCCCCGGTATTCCCCGGTAGTACTTCAGACTCTTCAGGTAAATGAGTCTATAGCTAGTAAGAACACGAATTATCCCAGCATTTTTTTATTATTAATCGCATTTCTATAAATTAATGCACTTATCTGGATATTTCATGATAGCACCATAGTGTACTTAAAGTTAACAATTTCATCTTTAACTAGCTCTGATGATTGATACGAGCATCACTTGACCTTATCCTCAAATAATTCGAAAAATGAAATCAAAGCCAAAACTGTATCGGTACGGGCACCTGCCCTTCTAACGAATAAAGGTTGATAAATGGGCAGTGCCCAATATACCCGATACAGTTTTGGCTTTGATTTCAATTTTTCGAATTACATTGAGGATAAGGTCAAGTGATGCTCGTATCAATTATGTTATTCCTGCAGCAGACATTGCTCGGAACCCGAACCAAATTTGGGAACAAAGGTTCTGCAACGAATAAAGCAACACAGGACTATACTGCGTTGTAATCGTGAGTGTCCGGAATTCCCCATCCTATTGCCTGAGCCGTTGTTTTGTTTGCTATCAAAGACGTTTCCGAAAATAGCCCGATATCCACTTTGGATCCTGAACCTCGGATCCCATGATCCCCGAAGGACTTGGGGGCCATTTTTCCGCGGGTCGTTCCTGATGCTCGATATGACGAAAAAACTTGCACAGGACAAAGTAAGCAACGGAGCAATAGTTGGCAATGTGCGGACAGTGCTATAAGCATAACACCCGTCGCCACAACTCATTTAACAGGCCAAAAGGACTGCCTGGGGGAATGGAACATTTTGTTCCTCAGCACGCTTAACTCGCTTAAAAATAGCTCTGATGATGTCAGATGGCTGTGGTGGTTTTGGTCGTCTCGTGATGGAATTTCTCGAATGTGCTGGTTTCGGGTAAATATATCATATTGTGCTATTTATAAGCTTTATATTAAATAATAGCTTATTCCAATGAAAGCTGGATAAATTAGTAAATTCATGTTGTCAGTCATATTCCCCTTTGAATGCAAGGATGAATACAAATTAACTTTTTTTTGTTCATTTTTGCGGAGAAGATGGCCGATGGCCGCCCGGCTGCGTCCCCCTGATGTAGGTACGGAGGCGGCTAGCTGGGGAGCCGGTAGCTCCGTGGTATGTCTTCGGACTTCCACGGAGCAGGCCCCGGGTTCGATTCCCGGTGGTGCCGGTTTCGGGGATAGCCGCCCGGAGCAAATCCCTAGGCTCAGAGAGGTGGGATCATCCCCAGAGGGTGTCAACCCCAGGCCCCTCCCCCCTCCCCGGCACCATAGTCTCCCAGTAATGGCGCAAGGCCCAACTGGATGAAAAAAGCGGCTAGCTGTAACCGTCGGCCGAGGAGGGATAACCTGTGCCGCATGACACTCCAACTGAGACGGCGACGGGGGAGCCCGCCGGATCGACTCAGCCGCGCGGCGCTGCGGTCGGGCGGCCCTTCGTCAAGGTATGGAGAAGGCGCCAGGCGGAGCCAGAACAACCACTGCTGTTGTATGACGTCAAGTCGGCCGGGAGCGCCGCGACGTTCCTTGATTGAGCTGTGCAGCAAGCGGGCTTTAAGCGGCTTGCAGGAGGCCTTATCCTTCTGCCCGCACGTTAGTGCCTTTACGTGTATTGATACGCACGGTATTATTTCCGCCAGGACGGTCTGCGCCTCCCACAGTACCTCCTGCAAACACCCGGCACGCGTATTCTGTCCATAATCTTCCTGTTTGTCATCTTCCTTCCTGAGCCCTGCTGATGTGTCGTGGACTTGTGTAGTCGTATATTTGCATGAGTTATTACTCCCCTGTGCGCGAGTGGCTTTGGTTGTCCGTTTCCCATGTTTCCGCCTCCATGTCGATATGGTTGTCTGATATGAGGCTCACCCTGCTTTTTTTCTTTGTTTCGCGCCGGCGGGCGCGTGGTCGGGCGGCACCGCTTCGTCAAGGTATGAGAAAGGCGCCAGGCGCCAGACAACCACTGCTGTTGTATGACGTCAAGTCCGGCGGCGCGGGAAGGTCGGGCCGGCCCTTCGTGCAAGATGTGAGAGGCGCCCAGGCGGAGCCAGAACAACCACTTGCTGTTGTATGAGTCAAGTCGGCGGCGCGGTGGTCGGGCGGCGTGTTTTAAATGTAATGTTGAGATAACGTAAAAGCCATGTTAATTAGGTTGGGTTAGGTTAGGTTAGGTTAGGTTGTGGTTAGGTTAGGTTGGGTTAGGTTAGTTGGGTTTGGGTTAAGGTTTAGGTTAGGTTAGGTAGGTAAGGTTAGATTAGGTTAAAAAATGCCAGATGCTGTTGCTTTTCAAATGGATTTTTCTTATCTCAACATTCACATTTCAAAACAAGCGTCGGGCGGCCCTTCGTCAAGGTATGGAGAAGGCGCCAGGCGGAGCCAGAACAACCACTGCTGTTGTATGACGTCACGTGCCATACACAGAGAAACTTTCTCTGTTCTCCACAGATATTCATCTATCGTCCAAGCTAAAGATTTGTACTAGTGAGCCCCAGATGTCCCTTACTGCCAATTATCAATAAATCTGTCAAGGTGAACTATTTCCTCTAAGGCCTGATATTTTCATAGGTAAAATTTATTATAGTGCCATTTGTTGGGGTCAAGTTTAGGGAAGAAGAGACAAAAGGTGGAAGCTGCTTCATATGTACTTGGTAGTTGAGATAAAATATACATTGCCATTTTCTGTCGTATTTTTGTCAAATTTATCGCAAAAAAATTAAACAAACTTTGCAAATTATATGCTGTAGGTAATGAAACCAACGCGTATGGAAGCTACGAAGTACGAACACTTGTTTCCTCATGTTCGACTCTAAATGCCATATAGTGTTGAGTTAAATGTACAAGAGTCCACAACGACATCACCCATGGAGCATAGAGCGAATGCAGATGAAAACATATTCCTCTTCATGCCTACTCATAAAACGCTTAAGTAGATACTATACAACTTCTGATCTATCATGACGTGCTAATTACAATTGATAATGACAAAATAATCATTTTCAACGCAGCGCTGAAAGAAACACACGGTAAACAGGAGGAACAAGTGATACCAAAATGAGGGAGTGTTGGTTACGCATGCAATGTAAATGAGGAGTTTTGCGAGTGTACTCATGCCTACACTAAACACTGCAAGCGCACACACCGTGATAGTGTCGGTAAGCATGTGTTGCGGTAACCATGGTAACTAAGCGTGTAAGTCGATGCAGAATGCACTCAGCCTCCAGCGAAGCGATATTGGACCAGGCTAATGTCCAAATTTGGCGGGCTTCTCTTCAATGACTGAGCATTAAGGGTTTATATCGGGTTAGTGTTCGTCAATTCGTTCTCACCTTGCCTTTGTTTTTTTTTTTTGTTTTTTTTTTTTTTTTTTTTTTTTTCTTTTTTTTTTTTTTTTTTTTTTTTTTTTTTGGGTTTTTGATTTTTTTTTTTTTTTTTTTTTTTTTTTTTTTTGTTGTTTTTTCTTTTTTTTTTTTTTTTTTTTTTTTTTTTTTTTTTTTTTTTTGTTTTTTTTGTTTTTTTTTTTTTTTTTTTTTTTTTTGTTTTTTTTTTTTTTTTTTTTTGTTTTGCGTTTGTTTTTTTTTTTTTTTTTTTTGTTTGTTTTTTTTTTTTTTTTTTATTTTTTTTGTTTTTTTTTTTTTTTTTTTTTTTTTTTTTTTTTTTTTTTTTTTTTTTTTTGTTAGAATGACGTGATATATTTTCAGGCACTGGATAGGAGTGTATTTGTTTAAGGAGTTCTGTCTTGTTTAACATGTTTGAAGCGAATTCTAGTCATTTTCACCATCATCTTTTCCTCGGCCATTTCTTGACCGTAATTCTAGTAATTATGTCTCAGATATCAGTAACTTAATTCGGGCACAACAGCAGACGTTTATTTTAAACTAGCCGCTTCCATGCTGCACCATGTCAGATATCAATTATCAAACTCATCGTCTGGGAAGAGTCCTAGTAGCTGTCATCAAATCAAAAATATCGCAGCAGTTTTATTCAGTCGTGAGAATAAAACTGCTGATCTAGAGAGCCTATTTAGCCTAGCACTGCCTCACACTTTGTCTTGGTAATTTTGAAAGTGTTAATGTAGTGTATGGAGGGCGGCGATCCCGAACGTTGGTAAAAGTTGGTTCATGGTTGCATCAGACGCAAGGGAAATCTCCGACACTATACATTCATGGGCGAGTCCAATGATTAAACTCGTCACGGACGAAAGGCGTCGAGTCTATTACGAATTTATTCATTGGAGGAGGCCGTTAATTTATTTATTATGCAACTCAACAGTTTACTTAATTTAATTAACAATTCAATTTAGTTCAAAGAAGACTTGAAAAAATAACGCCTTTACTCAAGCCTAGTCCAATGTCCAAAGCAAAGCAAGCGTCCAGACCCAATGAGGATCACCTACTCTGAGGTCCTGCTTACAAATGAACTCCCCATGCTTGTGATCCAAGAGATCATGACGATATTTGATCATAGTTACAGATGTGCACGAGTGGCTATGGAACATGGTCTTTCGGTTGCATGATAATACAGCGACATAGGAGTGTATAACTGCTCCGGCGACGAGAAATAATCAATTTGTAGCCGGCCATAGCAGACTGGCTGTCATGGCAACTGATATGTCATGACGAATCGTCCACGAGAACGGCTATATTGGAAGCAGCAGCACTCTGACGTCACAACACTCTGACGTCACAACACTCTGACGTCACAACACTCTGACGTCAACAACACTCAGCAGTCACATTACTGTTTGCTGTTGTTTGCTGGGTATATTATGTTGCATATCTTTGACAGAACGTTAAGGTACTCATAAGGACTAGCATGCCATATATAGTCACAGCAATCCACTGTTTGCATGCCAATTGCCTTGAATAACATTTTTAAACAGAAATTTGACAACATTTCTTCCATTCTTATGTTTTGCTTGATATTTATTTGAAAAAGTAGTTTTATGTCGAATTAAGTTTTAATGGAAAGTTGTTGATAAATTAGCAGCTGGGCATTCAACGATCGGTCGACTAAAACAATTATTGGAAAACGACATCTTCATTTCACCGACTTTGAATGCAATTAAATGACAAGAAGAGTAAATAAAGGAGCTGAAACGAGCTGTGAAAGTTAAATCGCGATCCAAGCAATGGTTAAAGAGTCATTAATTGTATTGCCTTATTTTAATGAAATTTGCCGACTTTATACGTTTCGATGGTCAAAAATAAGAATTTGTGTGTATTTATGGCCATGGGGTCACCGCAAACCTGCAAATAGCCAAATATAATATTTGTAGAGGACAAAATCGAAAATCGAACAGCAGCATCGTATTAGCATCGTATTAGCATCGTATTAGCATCGTATTAGCATCGTATTAGCATCGTATTAGCATCGTATTAGCATCGTATTAGCATCGTATTAGCATCGTATTAGCATCGTATTAGCTCACTATCATTACAATGCTGTATAATACGTTTATATTGCTGCATACATTCCCGGTGATATGGGAGAACACAAATTTACCTACACCGTGACCTTGCAAAATGCCTGTGGTAAAATTTCCTGAACCATTGCTCGGATCACGGCAAAAATTGTCTCAGTTCGTTTCACCTTCTCAGCTAATCCTATAAACAAATTCTGGTCAGAATCGGAGACATGAGACCCTTCCGTTGATTTTTCATGGAACGACCAACTATTAAAACCAACTATGTTGAAGAAATCAGTTAGCCCGCAAAAGCAGCTCTTCCTTGAATCATGCTGCCTTTGAAACGGGAAGCTAAAATGGACCGCTCGCATTTGTTCCGTCTGCCTTTTGCTGAATACATAACAATACTCTTCTTGAAATTCAACCGCAATAAATATTGTCTAGCAAAACTCAGCAACACAAGGTGGAGACTAGCGACCGTTGGCGGTATGTCTGAACAGGGACGTTGGAGAGGACTCAACTCAAGGACCCTGGAGCGGAGCACCTACTCACTGAGGCGTACTCAAAGGACCCTGGAGCGGAGCACCTACTCACTAAGGCGTACTCAAAGGACCCTGGAGCGGAGCACCTACTCACTAAGGCGTACTCACTTCTTTGTCGAGCTCGTGGAACTTCTCAACAATGGTTGGAGAGAGGGCAGTGAGTTAGTATAACAGGGAAGCATACACACACACACACACACACACACCACACACTGGCCGATCCAGAACCTGGCATGGGGGGGGGGCTAAATTTCAAAAAGTTTGATCAAATTCGAAAAAAACTCATCGGATTTGGTTTCCTTGTACCTTACTGGACGGTTTAAGACAAATAGCCTTTGTTAAAAGTTTATTATATCTTCTCACAGTGAAAAGATGTCAAATTTTCGTCAATTTTCAGCAATATGGGGGGGCTAACGCCCCTGCCGCCCCCTGGATCCGCTAGTGCACACACACACACATACACACCCGCGCGCAGCCAGGTCAGTCCAGCCATGCGGTATGTGGTGCGGACTGCGGTATGGTGCTGAGGAAGGCGGTGACCGGGAGCTGCTGAGGCAAGCCGACTTTGGTCACAGTTTTTACATTGTTTTACCGGGGAGTGTCTGGTACACGAGTGACATCGCATCGTCGCAAAGTGTTTGCTCATTGAGAGACGTACGCCACTGATTAGTTTGACATTTTATTTATTGTTAATCAGTAAGTTTTGGAAGTATTATAAAATATAAAACCAGTCAAATCCGTTCTTTTGTACGGATGCAACGTCTTTGACATTACAGATTTAATGAAGAAGATTGGTGAGACACTTCTTTAGTTTAGAAGTTTTTAATAACTTTAATTAATTTGGTTTCGAATTTCGATTTTGTAAAAATGTCGGAATTTGTCGTCAGAGCAGCTCTCGATCATACTCGCCTCCTCAGATATGTAGTGCCAAACAGTGAAGCAGCTGCACAGAAGACTGTGTCGGATACACGGACATACATACAGCGCCGGCCAGCGAGACCACGACAGGAGATTGTGCAGCGCATAGAGAGCTATAGGCAGCCGCATCATGGCAGCAAGTAACGCGTGACATTAGACAGAGAGAGCTATAGGCCGCATCATGGCAGCAAGTAACGCGTGACATTAGAAAGAGAGAGAGAGCTATAGGCCGCATCATGGCAGCAAGTAAAGTGTGACATTAGAGAGAGAGCTTTAGGCAGCCGAATCATGGCAGAAAGTAATGCGTGACATTATATCAAACGCAGATGCAGTGCCTTGATAAGTGGCGTAGGTGTTGCTCCACTATATAGGTGTAAATATATTTTTGCCTTGCGTTGCAAATATTTTTACACAAGCAGGTTAACTTAAAGCAAAATATGGCGTTTTTTAAAATCACATTTGCTTCGAATCAGCTTTGCAAAAAAATAGTTGAGTTAAAGCTCAGAAGCAAAAATGTTTAAAGACAAATAAGCACCACATACATTGAGTCGAATTTGGCCGTTATAGAATGCAAACTAGTAAGCCAAAATTTTGATGTTTATTATCTTTGCATCAATATGAATGTTCATGAAGAGGCTGTTCACCGTTCAACTCGTGCTGTCGTATTTGTATGTTCATGTTCAGAAGCAAGCTATCTAAGAGCAGGTGTTCATGTTGTTGTGTTGTAAGCTATATGTGTTGTTGGAAGAAGTTAATATGGAAAGAAGCCCTCCCAGCACGAACAAATCTGTCATGCAAGCTAACCTTTTCTTTGATGTGGGGTTCGTCGCGTTGGTCAGAAGATTTTTGTAGTGCTCCGAACGCAGAAATCTTGGGTAGCAGTCCTTCTTCAGAAGCAGGTCGAAAATATGGTCGGCTGCGTAATCATACGTAAAACGGGTCGGATTTTTTAATAGTTCTTGAGTGCGTTCCATCGTTTTGCCGTCGATGTTGATCTCACAAGGAGCCCCAGGCCGCAGAAACTCACTGGAACGCAGGATTGGACAGTCAGAAACAGGGCTGCCGAGTGGACCAGGCTGCAGAAACTCACTGGAACACAGGTTGACAGTCAGAACACAGGGCGCCGAGTGGACCAGGCCGCAGAACTCACTGGAAACACAGGATTGGACAGTCAGAAACAGGGCTGCCGAGTGGACCAGGCCGCAGAACCTCATGGAACAACAGTATTTGACAGTCAGAAACAGGCTGCGAGTGGACCAGGCGCGCAAGAAACCAACTAAAACACAGGATGGACGTCAAAACAGGGCTGCCGAGTGACCAGGCTGCAGAAACTCAGCTGGGAATCACAGGATTGGACAGTCAGAAACAGGGCTGCCGAGTGGACCAGGCTGCAGAAACTCACTGAAACAAAGCATTGGACAGTCAGAAACAGGGCTGCCGAGTGGACCAGGCTGCAGAAACTCACTGGAACACAGGGACAGTTTGGACAGTCAGGGAAACAGGGCTGGCGAGGGACACAGGAGCTGCAGAAAGCTCACTGAAAACAAGAGCATTGGACAGTACAAGAAACAGGCTGCCGAGTGACCAGGCATGCAGGAACATCACTGAACACAGGATTCTTGGACAGTCAGACAACAGCGGCTGCCGAGTCGAATAAGGTAGTGCCGAACTGCCGAGCTCGGACTCTGAAATTTACTCCACCCTTCAATTAATTGAGACTTTTCTCCTCAGGCACATGAAGCAACCACCTGCAGAAGAAGACTTATTTAATTTGATTAAATAAAATAAGTAATTTGATTATATTAAATCAATTAATTGATTAAATTAGAGCTCATTGCAGGCACGTAGCCAAGAAATTTCTCAGGGGAAGGGGGGGTGGCACGTCGGAAAAAATTGCTCCTCAGCCATATGCTGCTGACCGGGGGAGGGGGCTCGGGTTTTCAGAGAATCCCATTCTATCTAGTGCGAGTGTACTTAGCTCAGAGGGGGATGCATGGTCACCGTGCCCCTCCCCCCCACTTGGCTACGTCCCTGGCCTATTGAATGGAAAACCTAGTAAATCATTAATTAATTAGTTAGCTTGTCTGAACATAACATTGTATTTTATAATTCATAAGGTAAACAAGATAGAAGTCAGGTCTTGCGGCAATCCTGCCAACCAAATAGACATTAAGCTGTAATTAATTGTTATAGTAAATTAATTTGTCGTTGAACTTTCCTCAGTAAGCTATTTGTCACCCTAAACATTTTTTATTCTGCAAAATGATTTGTCGTGATCGTTGGTTAAGTCCCTAGGGGTGGCATGGCTTATCTGCATCCAATAACACACCCTAGTTTCTATTTCGCTTACCATAAATAGTACACACTACACACCTTTTGATTGAATACCATCAAATTGAAGGGGAATCGAAGCGATCGAAGTCGAAGAGGCATGATTTGTTTTTAGACATTGCCACCGATCACCACCGGTGGTTAACTTAAGTGCAGCCGAAAATACTTTGCCCATGCGCTGCTGCCTATGACTGACAGCCGGTCAGTGTCGGCACAATTTTACCAACTTCGACTCCGACTCCGATCGAAATCACCAACTCCGACTCGGACCGACTCCGACTCGGACTCCGCAGAGCTGGTCAGAAAATTGTTTATTGATAAATATCACCAACGGGCTGACACGCCCACTAACAGGTGAAGTCAGATAGATTAAATGTACAAAATAGGATGAAAATAAAAAATAAACATAAAAAAATACACATATAAAGACACGTAAATAAACGATACAATACACAATATCATGTAAAATGCGAATACAAATGCATAAAATACAATATTGACTACATTATAAAGACATGGTTAACCCGGCGCCGGGCCGGTACTCGGCGCCACCTTCCTCGGGCCGGGGGGTGTTTTCGAACCCTCTTCTAAACTCGGCTCCTTGGTTACCTTAGACATAAACCAAAAAATACCGGTCGCAGAGCGTCGTCAAAAGGGATTTTGGAAACTATTTTCGGTGAAAATTTTTCTCAGGTCAATATTAAAGTCACCAGAGGTTCATCAAAAGGTCAAATTTTCTCAAATTATTCAGATTTAGGACATAGCTCCAGATATCCCGAATATATCGAACTATGATAGCTAGGTAGTAAACAATAAAGAAGGCATTATATAGATATTTGAATTTGTAAATCGCACTTATGTCAATCAATTTGAGCTCAGATCAAATAGTTTTAGGCTCCATGAGGTCATCAAATGTTCAAAAATGCAGTTTTTGTAAAATATGTTTTCCTGCATAGCATTTATCTAAAAAGACTCATAAATGATTTGAACACTATCGTGTTCTCTCGTCAATGACGCTTTGAAACATATATATGGATGACCATCGTAAGGTCAACTTCACAAAATTTGACCCCTCAGGTCAAAAGTCATTTGGTGACCCGATAAGGTCCATGTTGCATATGGGGCGACGCGGACAGACCGATACAAAGTACGTGTGTCATCCGCTCGTCTCTATCTTCAATTATATCAGAAGTTATTAGCAAAATCATTGCTGGATGACCTCAAATGACCTAGCTGACCTTGTAGAGATCTTTTAGAAACCCAATCGCACTAGGTTCATTCAGCATTAGCTAAAAAAAACATGATTCTGACATAATCAGCTGATCCAATGCATACTTTCCAGAAAAGAACGGCCATCTGTTTTTATTTTCCATTCCTTATAATGGGGAGCGTCAGGAAATTGACCTGACCTTAGGTCACCGATATCGAAAATCCGAGATATACAAACTTTAGATAGTCATGCTGTTATGAAACCCTGTAAGTACAAAACCAATCCGATAAAAACTGTGGCTTTGGTGGAACCACAAACTTTTTCGGAGGTGGAATCACTTGACCTAGCCTGGTGACCTGACCTGACATGACATATTGTCAAAACTTTTTTTTGAAAGCTGGACAAAAGATGAACGAACAGGTACTGAAAATTTGGCGGCGCTACGCGCCGCCGTTTTCCCGATATCCAGGAAAAACCTGAGGGGGGTGTGTGTGTCTACAACACCCCCCGGCCGCGGCGCGGTTAGAGCAGAGTGTTCAATGGGTCTACCCCAGCCCAGCCCACGCCGAAACCCCATGAACACCAAAGCCCAGACCCAGACCAGACCCATTCAAATTCATAATATTGAGGTCCATGCCCAGTCCGGCCCATTCATATTAAGCAGATTATTATTTTCACAAAATCTGCAACCAATATCCTAACATATTTATTTGCATGCTATTAACGAGAAATAAAAAAAAATTGGTCAACGGCCACCCCTTGGGTTTTTCTATTGCTGTTGCCTTTTGACTCATCAAACCTTTCGGTCAACACATTGTCATACTGGATCAGACTTTGGATCGGACATGATTTGGGATTTTAAAATCTTTCCCCACTGCTAGGTACTTACCATGATTTATTGTCCTCATATAATTGTCAAGATTTATTGTTAATGTGTCTTATATCATTTATTAACATATTTACCTGGTTAAACATCTGGTTGTCAAGTAAAAAAATAACGGCTAGCGACATTACTAAAAAAAATCATACCCATGCCCACCCAGTACCCATGAAAAGTCGAAAAATGCATACCCAGCCCACACAATCGGAAGAATTGAGTGGGCACCCATGGGTCTACCCGATCCATTGAACACACTGGTTAAGAGCGATGTTAATTACAATGAAGAATGGTGGCAGTAAAAAACGTTCGTGATCTGTGGACCCTCCCGGAATGGCCAGGTAAGTGGAGGCCATGTGTTGGTTATTTTGACGACTGTGGGCCCTGTAAGTTAGGTAACCAAGAGTGAAAAAGTCGCATTTGATCTTGGCCAAGAACAGGTTGGTTTCTCTGGTCACACGGCATACTATTCCAGAGAGGACCACATTGACGCGGCAAAACTCTCGGCAAAGACGGCTTTGTGTGCGTCGATCGGGCACGCACATGCAGATAAAACTTCCCTAAGAGTTCCGCAGAGTTGATTTTGCCTGTGAAAAGTCCTTTTAAAAATAGCAGATCATGTTGAGTCCTTCTGGATGAAAGAAAAGGAACGCCAAAGTGGCGAGATAAAGAGAGATATGCGAGTGATTCACATGATCTGTTGGAGTGATTGTTTAGACCAGATGAGGAATTTATGCTGTACCGATCGACGCGCACGGTGTGGGATTTGGCTGCCCCTGCCCAGACAACTGTGCTATATTCTAAAATCGAACGTACATTTGCGTAGTAGGCAGTTAAAAGGAATTTTGAGTTGAATTTGGCTCCTTTGGATCCTGTTTGAAATGATCGGATCAGGAGTCCAAGGGCCCTGTTCGCATGATTGACAGCGTGGTTTACGTGGTCCGAAAAGGTCAATTTTTAGTCCAAAATGATACCAAGGTCGCCAATGCTGCTGAAGGATTCCAGGACAGTATTACCTATTGTGTACGTTGTCTGGACAGGTTTGCGCCGGAGAGTCATTGTGAAGGCCTTGCATTTAAGGGATTTAGAGTCAAATACCCCATTCGATGCACCACCCCTGGAGACGAACCGAGATCTTCCCTTGCAGTTAGCCGTGCATCAGATGGGGTTGACAATTTCTGCGTACAAAATTTTTGATCGTCTGCAAGAGCAAGACCAATCCGAGGTCAGGATTCCTGGTAGGTCATTTGATGTAGAGGGCAAATGCAAAGGGTCCAAAGTGAGCCTTCGGGTACACCCGGAAATTACTGCGTCCAATTTCTGAGGTTTGCCATTCCACAAACAACTCTCTGACGCCTGCCGGAGAGATCGAGACGAACCATTTTAGTGCTGGAGTCTTTGTAGATGATCAGATTTTTCCAATTTTGTGAGCCAAAAGCGTGTGGTTGAACTCTGAAAAGCCCGCTGACAAGTCTGTATAAATAAGGCGCCGTCTGAATCCCTCTCGCATGGGCCTCCAAACGCTGAGCACAGATACACGGCCAGATTGCTGATGCAGCGCATTCTGCGGAATGGAAGCCGTGCTGTTCCCGGGCATAATGCGGAAGAAACGTTGTCTATAATATATCTGAATCATTAACTACTTTTCCAGTAATTTGCCAAACAGGGAAGAAATGAGACTGATCGATTGTAATTTAATGGATTCTTTTTGTCACCTTTTTTCAAACAACGGAATGATGTTTTGCCTCTTTCCAAAGGTCTGAAAGTACGCCTGATTTCACGATTTCTTACATATTTTTGTTAATGGGATGACTAGCTGGAATCAGGCCATTCCAGAATGATTTTGGCACTAAGTCTGTCTGGCCCACAAGCCTTTTATTGTGACGTTAGTGCCAGCATTGCTCGCCTGCACTGCGGCCCTCTGTAACGGGTGAATCGGGGGAGTGTGTCGATATGATATCTGGCGCAGTGGGGAGAACATTCAACGGTCGGATGGTGAAATTTGGAGGCGAACGCTTTGCTGAGGAGGCTTTGCCTTTTCAAGACATCATCTGAGGTCAGCTTTCTGCTTTCGTCTCTTAAATAGTTAGAACATGCCTGACTTTTTTTCCTGCCGCTCTTTAGGAATGTCCAAAAACCGTTTTGGATTTGTTTTTAGATCGTCGCCAACTTTTTTTGATTATTCGTAATATTCTTGAGCAGGCAAGATTCTTAAAGTTTACTTCCGTTTCTACCTGAAAGTCAGCCCTGGTATCTGTGTCTCGTCGGCGCATTCGGCCTGTGCGCGCTCCTTCAACCGAAGCGCCGCCGCACAGCACGGTCAAAACCATGGCGGGCAATTTACGGCGGATAGTCACCAATAGGTAGACATGATTAGGAGATCGCGCTTTCAAGCAGGGTCGTTAAACATGTCGACAGCATCAAATTTACAAGGAAGACTCATCTAAAATACCCCAGTGAACAAGCGAGAGTGTTTTGAACGGACCCAAAGCGTTAAAATCTGCCCTCCCTGTACTTAAAAGCTGTCGACGTGACGACAATACAGACGAGCCAGGTGAACTAAAAATATCCGACACTTCCCTTGGATGGTCTGTGATGAAACAGCTGTCGATACTTTCTATGCGTTCGCATTTTACACCTCTTGACAATATTCAAATCTAATACTATTGGCGCCCCGGCGTTGGCTCTTGCTACCAAATTGACATAGACCCATCACTCAAATCCCCCAAAAAATTCAATAAATCTTAACAGCTCTGTCGATGACTTTGGAGTGCCGAATAGCACGATCAGCCGGCAGGAGTCCAGTGAACCGGCAGGTTGAAGTCAGTCCAAACACAGCATGATATTGCAGTCAGTCCGGCTGTAGAGCGGAACAGGGAGGCGCGAACTGCTGCAGCGAGCATCATCCGCTGGGCGCGGTAACGACAGGCCAGCGTCAGGCCACCCGCTCCAACCGGATCAGCAGCGTTTCGGATCCAGCCGGATCCGGGAGGCGGAGGGGAAGTAGATCCGTCCTCACCGCGCAGGCAACGCCACCACCCAGTCCTTTCCTGTCGCGACGAAACCATGTGTGGTCACTCAGGCCTAGCTGCAGTTCAGAGTCACGAACCGTGTCGTTGAGCCACGTTTCTGAGAAGGATATCACGTCGTAGACGTCCAAGCCGGAGTGAGACTCCGGAGTATGCAAGCTGTTTCTTCAAGGCTTCGTGTTTCAGATGGTGAGACGCTCAGCGGGATCCTGCTGCTCGGAAACGTCCGCCGGCGGTCTGCCGACTGTTTGGTGTATTTCCGTGTTTGCCTGGGGCTCCCGTTCGGGTACGGGGTGGGCCCGGAATCTGTACCTCCACGTCAACCGGCCAGCAGAAAGAGGGGGAGCGGCACTGTAGCGGCCCAGCTGACTGTGTGGCGTCGCCTGTTGGCGCTGTATCGTGGATCGTGCGGCCGAAGTTAACCTCACGTTGGATCCTCACAGACGTAATGTTGGGGCCGCCTGGACTCATGGTACGCGGCTGATCAGCGCAGACGGCTGGTGCCAGTTCGACGACCAGAAGAGTAGTCGTCCCCCAGTGCCCGGCTCGGACGGCACCTTTTTGATGGGTGCTGCCAAATGCACCTGTTGAAAAATGTAGGTGGGCGCTGTCCTGTTGAGACAGCAGGGGTTTGCGCCTCCACCAGAGCAGCGAGCATTAGTAATATGCCAGCCGTGACGAAAAAGGTCTTGCCGAGCTCCCAGGTTGATACTCTTTCCCGTTAACCCACTCCGCTATCCCAGCACAGAACTGTGGGTAGCTGAGACTTGTGCGGATTCTTCTGTCTGGTACATGCATGAAGGGTTCAGTCGCCATAATGGTTGCCGTCTGTCGGTGCACTTGAAACACCAGAACACACCAAACACCTCGAGTAGAAGTGCAACCAAACAAGGTGCAGAGGCGAGCAGCAACTTCCACTCACGCTTGAGAAAGGGTCCAGTAGTGTTCTGAACAGTATCAGGCTGCACAGATCTGTCACTTTTCACCGTATGCTCCAAAAATCACTGGAGCCTCTGACACACGTCCGCCATCGCGGCGGTGGCGCCACCTAAAATCAGGCGCGGCATATTGTATTTGTCTTACATGGAAACAAATAACACATCCCAAAACAGGAACACAACCACAACACTAAAGTGCCGTGCGGCGTTCGTCCCAGCTGGGAATTATGCAGATGTCAGAGTGACTTTTTGGCTGCTGAGTGCTGATATGATATACAAGAACAACTTCAATACCGCTATTCGTAAAATCATCGCGTACATTACTGGATAATGTTTGATATAGACAGCCATCAGTTTATACTTTACTTGCCTTAAGATAATACAGCATTGCATCATGTGTCGTAAACAAATCCCAAGATAATAAGCAACCGAAGCCACAATCAAAGCGGACTTGGGCCTAGCAGCAATCTAATGGTTGCCAGCTGCGGCTGCTCATAAACCTATGCAGCAGCAGCAGCAGTACCGCGGCTCTCCGACCGGACAACCCGATCAATGTAACTCTCGTAACCTATGCAGCAGCAGCAGCAGTACCCGCGGCTCTTCCGACCGACAGGCCCGAATCAATGGTTACTCTCCGTAACCTATGCAGGCAGCAGCCAGCAGTACCGCGGCTCTCCGGACCGACAACCCGATCAATGTTAACTCTCCGTACCTATGCAGCAGCAGCAGCAGCAGTACCGCGGCTCTCCGACCGCAACCCGAATTCAATGTTACTCTCCGTAAACCCTAGCAGCAGCAGCAGCCAGTTACCGCGGCTCTCCGACCGGACAACCCGATCCAATGTACTCTCCGTTAACCTTATGCAGCAGCAGCAGCAGTACCGCGGCTCTCCGACCGACAACCCGATCAATGTTACTCTCCGGCGGCGGCGGCCGCTGTGCCGTGACCAGGGAGCAGAGCAGGCGGGCCGCCAGGCTTATGAGCGGCCCTGCTGGCAGTCCTGTGCGGTCCTGCTGGCAGTCCTGTGCGGCCCTTCCGGCAGTCCTTCTGCCAGTCCTTCTGTCAGTCCTTCTGTCAGTCCTTCTGTCCGTCCTTCTGTCAGTCCTTCTGTCAGTCATTCTGTCAGCAGTCCTGTCAGTTCTTCTGTCAGTCCTTCTGTCAGTCATTCTGTCAGCAGTCCTGTCAGTTCTTCTGTCAGTCCTTCTGTCAGTCCTTTCGTCAGCCCTTATGTCAGTCCTTCTGTCAGTCTTGTCAGTCCTTCTGTCAGCTCTTCTGTCAGTCCTGTAAGTCCTTCTGTCAGTCCTGTAAGTCCTTCTGTCAGTCCTGTCAGTCCTTCTGTCCGTCCTTCTGTCAGTCCTTCTGTCCGTCCTTCTGTCAGTCCTTCTGCCAGTCCTTCTACCAGTCCTTATGCCAGTCCTTTTGTCAGTCCTTCTGCCAGTCCTTCTGTGCGGTTCTCCAGTCGTGCTGACTGGGAAGGCTAATGGTCCGTGGTGAGAGCCACCGACAGCCCCTGCCCGGGTTCTTCACAAGACCAATGGTGCGCGACCGGAGCCGGCCCACGGCCAATCGACCCCCCCCCGTCACCCACCAGGACTCCCTTCCCCTTAATCCATCCCCCCGTCTCACCGGAGCTGGACTGCCACCTCCCTCGCCCATCCCTGTTCCCAAAGAGAACGCTTCCGTCTCCCGTCCCTCTGCCCGATCAGAAGCTGGGGGAGTCCACAGAGAGGACCCACCTCCCTCTGTCCGATACGATCTGGTCCACAGAAACCAGGTCCCCTCTGATTGATCAGAGATGGTTCCAGAGACACCCCTCTGCCTGATCAGACTGCTGGTCCGCAGAGAGGACCACGTCTCTCTGCCCGATCAGAGTTGGTTCATAGAGATCACGTCCCTCTGCCCGATCAGAGTTGGTCCACAGAGACCACGTCCCTCTGCCTGATCAGAGCTGGTCCACACAAACCACGCCCCTCTGCCTGATCAGAGCTGGTCCACACAAACCACGCCCCTCTGCCCGATCAGAACTGGTCCAGAGTAGTTAAAAATATAGATATAGATAACATTGGAGCGCTTTAACTGGCTTCAGGGGCAGTGTAGTGTTACCGTGAAGACAAGCGTCCACATCGGCAGAAGGGCGAGCTACACTTATGCCATCGTTAGACTTGCTTCTCAGCAGTTCTGCATCGGGATCGCATAATTTGAGATACATTTGATGCTGATATAAATCGAAACTTACAGCTTTACGTGATGATGGTTTCGTCGGAATGCGTTCTTTGCAGACGTTTTCAAGCATAGCTTTGTTTGATGGATGTATCTGTTTGCTCAACAAAATATCTGAAGAAATACGCAGCATTCCTTTCGCAGCATGACTGCTAGGTAAGCAACTATTTCTAAGTGGTGTGTTCAAAGTTGTTCCAAACATCGAATCATCGTCACCGATATCATCAACTCTAAAACATGGTGCACAGCATTCCAATGACATCAATGATTAAAGGGACTGTCCCACCTTTTCAAAAGTTCTCAAATGTACGCCGCATGTGGTGCTAAATATGAAGTAATTGCTGCCGAACACGATTAATGACATTTGTTATCTCAACTAACAGTGCTTAATTTCATAAAAATACGTTTTAATATTGGGCTGATGAACGTCATATGAAAGGATTTTGTGGGGAAATAGAGGAAAAACCTTCACGCTGCAATATGTAGACATTCGTGTATGGCTTATGTACAGCCAAAGTTAAAAAAGTCGACTTTTCACAAAACATTGGGTAAAGAGAAGAGTGAACGACATCCGATTTAAGAACCCTAAGCTAATCACTATAGGGTTCTTTTGGAGATGTCAAAAACAAACTCAATTTCTTTGTGATCGACGCTCGGTGGTTGTTTTAACTTCTACACTACTTAATTTCAATGCCAAATCACAGCAAAATGGCTATCTCAACTCAAATATAATGTTAAGGTGGGACAGTCCCTTTAAATCAACTTAACAGCCACCCGCAACGCATGAACACATCCTTTGCGACACCTCTGCTCATACTGCACCAACTCGGACGTTCCCATACTACCTCGTTAAAGCCAAGCAGCCCTGCCAATACGGCACCGTCCACCTGTAACTGGCCGACTAATCTGCCCCTCCTGTACCGGCCCATCCAGCTATGTGAGGCAGTCCGTGGATCACCGACTAATCTGCCCTCCTGTACCGCCCATCCAGCTCTGGGTCAGTCCATTGGGATCGCCGACTATCTGCCCCCTCCTGTACCACCACATCCAGCTCTGTGAGGCATCCGTGGATCGCCGACGGAATCTGCCCCTCCTGTACTTGCCCCATCCAGCTATGTGAGACAGTTCCGGGATCGCCGACTTAATCTGCCCCTCCTGTACCGGGCCCATCCAGCTAGGTGGGGCAGTCCGTGGATCACCGACTAATCTGCCCCTCCTGTACCGGCCCATCCAGCTATGTGAGGCAGTCCGTAGATCACCGACTAATCTGCCCCTCCTGTACCACCACATCAAGCTATGTGAGGCAGTACGTGTATCACCGACTAATCTGCTCCTCCTGTACCGGCCCATCCAGCTATGTGAGGCAGTCCGTGGATCACCGACTAATCTG